>JAOUQT010076529.1:0-20329 GCA_025769995.1 Xyliphius kryptos
ACACACACACACACACACACACACACACACACACACACACACACACACACACACACACACACACACACACAGAGTTCTTTGGAGATCTGATTTCTGCAGCTCACAGATTTTAGTCTCAGCAACTATTTATCAGAATCCACTTTTGTAACCTAGACGTTTCGGGTGACGAGTCAGAGGCCACTTCCGCCTCAGGGCACGGCCGGGGGTCCGCATGAGCAGGAAGAAGACGAACGGAGGGACAAAGATGAGATCAACAGACACATGAAGCTTGTGGCTTGTGTGCAGTGGGGTCACACTTCTGCCCTTCCCCAATGACTAAGAAGACAACACACTGGGAAGATCTAATGAATGTACATGTCACTGGGGGAAAGGGAAGTACCACAAGGCGGCTGACACACAGAACCGATCTGATTCTGGGTCAAAACCATGGAACCCAGCAGTCCCAATAAACAATCAAAAGCTGTTGAAGCTATTCTTCCCATATTGTTGTTTAAATAAAGGGATTTGGATCATCTGAGGAATCATTTGGATGTTGATTCCCCTTCTAAAGCTTAACTGAGATTGTATTTTGCTGGTAGGTTGGTCAGAGAGGTTAAACGTGGAGGTCAGGGAGGGAGAGGGACACGAACCCGGAGCCGTTAAAGATCAATCTGTGCTATTTGTCTTTTTAATAAGTCATTGACTTTCACTTGAGCGCAGAACAAATGATTTATTCATCAGAGTTGTTTAGCTTCATGACTCCATTGTTAAAACTGCACATTATTATTGGTACATCACACAACTACACACAAATATACATATAGCTATACACACAACTACACACACAACCATACATACAGCTATTCACACAACTATTCACAACTATACACACAAATGTACATACAGCTATACACGCAATTACACATGCAACACACATGGAAAAATGTACACACAACTACACACAAAACTATACACACAATGATACGCACAAATGCACATGAAACTACACACCTAACAATACCTGCAACTATGGACGCAACTATACACACAACTTTACACACAACCATACGAACAAATATACAAACAGATCTACACACAAATATACATGCAGCTATACACATCTGTGTAGTATTGTAATATTAAACTAGTTACACACAACGTAGGTTTAAAGATCAATACAAAAAATCAGGAGAAGTATAGATGTATACAGTATCCAGTACACTGTATGCTTTCTTCAAAATGGTCTGTATGAGGCCCTCATATGGGTGGGGTGTATGGAGAAGCCTGTATGGAGGGCCTTATGGTGGTCTGTATAGAAGGTCTATAAGAGCAGTCTGTAAAGGGGCCTATGAAACGGGTTTGCATAAGGTGACCTACTTAATGAGGGGCTATAAAATGATTTCTATGAGGGGGCCTATATGTTTGCCTTTGGGGATGGGGTCTACACACAGGTCTGTTTAAGATTGTGCAAGAAGCCTGTACATTGGGGTCTGTATTAGAGGCCTGTATGAGGGGTTTGTATAAGAGATCTGTAGGGGATGTAGGATGCTGTTTTTATTTAAGGCCTATACATACAGGTTTGTAGGAGGGGCTTGTAAAAGAGTTTTGATGGAGGAGGGGTCTGTATTAGATGCCATACAAGTATTTTAGATATGGTGTGGGGTATATATGGATTTGAATGAGGAAACCATATAAGGGTTGAATGAGGGTACTGTGTGTGAGTGAGGGGGATTTTTTATAAGCCTCCCTACCTGTCTTACCTCTGTCTTCATCCTCGCCTGAACCTTGACATCCATCTTCATCATCACATTCGCCACTGGCTTCCGCGCCACGGCCGCTGCCATTACCCGTTTCCTTGAGCTCGCCCAGCCACGTCTCAGCCCCCAGCTCCTGCAACCATCCAGCACCATGGATTCCATTATTTCCTCTTTAAAAATGTTTAAGAAACGCAGAGCAGACAGCTATGATCTGTACTTGACTCGTCTGAGTGCTGATGGAGCGCTCTGGATTTGTATCCAATGGATTTGTTCATGCTGAGGACCAGTGACCTAATATGACCTGAAAAATAATCCCTTGTTTGTTTCTTATCTGTCTGCCTGAGATGGAATGAAGGGAATTTAGCTGAGTTTCTGTTAAGCAGGACGCTGAAATAAACCCAGCAAGGGTTCCAGCCACAGCTCGTAACTCCTGATACCATCGGGACATCGAGAGCCGCTAACCTTCCACATGGGGTGTAGAACATGGACCCACCCAAGGATTAATCATATGTTTACAAAAGGAGCGTCATCTCTCTCTGCTCATAACATAAGCCCTTAGTTTAGCACCATCCTCTTACCCAGGACAGCAAACGAAGGTTTCATAACGTTTATAAAACAGGTAGTTTAGTCCTTAAATCAGATTGGCTAAGCCGTTTGTTGCGCCATGACATTATTGACATATTTTCCCCAATGTTTTTGTTTTTTATAAACTGTGGTCTATAATTTGGCCACTAGAAGGCAATATTTGAATGTTAGAGACACAAGAATCCTGTTACTCAGAGATCAGCGTTCCCGTTAAATACTGGACTATAGTACGTGGCAATAGAACAGATTATTAACAATTTCGCTTTTAATAAATGCATTTATGAATCAAACCTTGTTTTTTATTACAGGGTGGACCATAAGTATGGATAAACCCTAATAAAATGGAAGTGGTTGCTGATATCACCTTACTGTTTGTGGAATATATGTACATGGGAAGGAGAAAACATTTTAGGCCAGGAGACGCCCATGGTGGTCAGTTGCAAATTTGTCATTTTGGATTCACACACCTGTATCTGTTTTTTCAGGTGCCCCATATCCTGGATCTTCACAGAGTACACCATAGCCTACAAATGGCCCAAGAGATAGAAGTCCAATGAACTGAGATCCGGAGACCTTGGGGGCCATTTCACTGGGCCACTGTGGCCAATCCGCTTCCCTGGAAATTGTTCATCGAGGACTGTTTGGACCTGACATCCGTAATGTGGTGCACCATATTGCTTGAGGAACTCAGGGAATGTGCCAGCTTCAGTGCACAGAGAGGGAAACACATCATTACCTGGTAATTGCAGATACCCAATGGAATTTAGGTTTCCATTAATGAAGAATGGCCCCACTATCTTTGTACCCCATATCCCACACCACACCATCAATGTTTGTGTTCCAACACACAAAGTGTGAGTTACTTTTGAACCAGTAGTGGTGGTTTTGTTTTGTATACTTCACCGTTTACATAAAAGTTTCTCATTCCCAATGTTTCTCAAAAGCCTTCAAAAGAAACCTTTCGTGAAAACTGTGGCTCCTGTTCCTGTTGTTTTGCAAAGTCAACGTGCCGGTTGTGCAATTATCTATGTTTTCGATGTGTCACATGACCCCCTTACCAAGTTCTGAAAAATATAAAAATATAAAATGGTGCATTATGTCACCATCCTGAAGGCTTTACTAATTACTAAACAAACACAGATAGCGGAAGGAACAAAAAGAAAAACCATAAATATAACGCTGCTGCACCAACTGTGCTGAGACAAGAAGCTGAGTTTAGGGTTTGTAAGTCTTATTGCACACTGGCCACCTTCTTCATCCTCAGCGGATCACAGCGCTCTGCTGCTGGTGGCACATGCGCTTACCAGCTCGATACGAAAATGCTGTAGCCCCATCTAGTGTTCATAAGGTGAAATGCAGAAAAACCACCTCGGACAGGTCACCAGTCCACCGAATAAACAAACTTATGTTCTTGGACTGGGACAAACCAGAGCTACTTGAGAAAATCCACAAAGGTGTGGAGAGAACATACAAAAAAAACCCAGCAACAAGACCTTTTCCACTGAGTCCTTCTGCATTTAAGCAAGCACGTTAACCAACACGCCGGATTTATGGCTTTTCTCCGTTTGGTTTCGAGGCCACGGAGGACCAGCATGAGCTGCGACTCTGTGGACACAACTCACACAAGCCAATCGATGAAGCAGCATGTAAGATGCCAAAGGTTATTGTTGCCGAACCCCGTCTCCTTGGCAACAGAGCAGCATGAAAAGCCTCGACTCATCAATCGGACTTTGCCCTGACTAGGGTGGCCTGGGGGGAGCGGCACGGGGACTCATTTAGAGAAGGCCAAACAGCAGGCGAGACATATCACTCACAGTGTCTGACCACGATGGCCTTCTGCTTAATTCTCCCATAATACCCCACACTGCTGTGTGCACTTCATCCGAACAATGATTCCACATCATTCAGAGGTGAGAACAAAGGAATGCTCTGATGTTAGTGTGTGTGTAAATGTGTGTGCTACAAAGTAATACAAACATAAAAGCGCTTAACACATGGAGGACATTAGGAAGGGCACCTGCAGTCTTTATCTAGGGCTCCGTCAGTTTGGGAGATGAATGGTTGGTGTTTTTGATGGAGATCATGCCGATGCAGCAACAGATGACCTCCTGTCTCTGATTCTACATCCATAAGCTGGAGCAATAAGGAATCCGATATGTGTAATAGAGCAGGGGTTCTGAACGGGTCTCGGTACTCATGGTCATTCACCCTCTGGTTTGAAAGTGCTTTAATACCTTTCGCCACATAAGCTTCTTTATTGCATCCTTTTCTCCACAATGGAACTTACAGAGGATGGAGATCTTAATGCTGCTCTGGTATTTTTGAGTTCTTCAACTCGATCGTGTTTCTGCTTTTTTTCTTTCACGCACTGCTGGAGCTGCAAACCTTTTTTGGTCTCATGATGGCGCTTAAGGTAAAGTAACTTAACTTTCCTTTCACTTCTCAAGGGAAACTTAACAGCGCCAATGAAACGTGTCCATGTCATGTGATCACACCGATTTAATCCAAAACGACTGGCGAAAACAAAGATGTAATTTTCTGAATCCGGTAATATCCGAAGTCAACAAGAATGTAGGTTTCACTGGATTCATTTTTTACAAGCTGCCCAGATCGTGTACGCGACACACCATTCACTGTGAGTGAATGTTAGCAGCACAGCCATGTTCTGGCAAACAAGGAATATGAATAGAAGCCAAACATGGCTGAAGGCTCGCAACATATTCATAACCTTTGTACTCATTACTGCAGTTGTGTTAAAGCGTCAGGAGCTCAACGCTCAGCGAGAGAGAGGGACTCTGCAAAAAGCTCACGGATAAAGTGAACCATGTGGGAGGTTTTGTATCGATGGCCTTGAGAATTAAATAACTCTTCAATCCTCCCACGGTCGACACACTCGCATGCGGCACATGGCAAGCTCTGCGCACAGGGTCATCCCTTACAAATCACAGATATCAAACTTCAGCAAACCCGCACTGCTGGATTGATCAGGAGCGCTGGCACACAGCCTGCAAGATCCCTCAGATCAATGGCTATTAATGAAACTATAAAGAAGCAGCGCCAGTGTCTGCCCTCGTCAACAATGGAGCGGGGTTAAGACCCGTATTTGCATCGCAAGTGCTGCGGGAAAAATAATCAGCTTTCAGGACGGAGTTGTCCCGCAGGCCAGCAGAGCGAGAGAAAAGGCCTCCGGGGACATATGTCGACTGCTTGCTTCTACAAGGTTAACACACGGCGGGAGACTTGGGTAATTTCTGTGATGCTCCCAGAATGAAGGGACCAGTTCATGAGGGTCATGTGAGTATTCAACACCAAACATAAACACATAACCACGGTGCACATATGCCAAGTTCACTGTAGGTACTCTTTTTGGTGTGCACCACGATCCGGACCTCATCAACTACAACATTAACAATAATGTTAGAACTGTGTTCCTCCACCTTCAGAACATCTCTGAACTATGGAATAAACTTTCCTTCCTTGATGCTGAGAAACTGATTCATGCTTTAATAGCCTCAAGGTTGGATTATCGTTTATTTAGTTTATATCGTTTATTATTTAGTTTATTGATTTATATAGAGTATTATAAAAGTGGCGGGAAAAACTCCCTGGTAATTGGTTTGTTGAGGAAGGAAAATTTGTTACCAAGGCTCATTCTCCTGAGCTGCTTATTTAATGGTTTAAATTAAGCTTGAGTTTTGACTAAAACTGAAAAGTTTGATCTTATCAGCCCCTATGTCAGGGCTGTGGTCAAATGGACCTCTCATGGGATTGGGCGTTTATTAAAAGTATTAAATGCACCTGTTGGAGTTCCCGTTCATTGTTTGAACAATCTCCAAACTATGGAATTCCATCACACTGATTTATGCGTTTATAACCCCGAGGTAGAATTATTGTCAATTTAAGATTTTTTTTTTACAAGAAAAAAACTCCTTGGTATTTGTTTCGTTAAATGAGGAAAACTTGTGAGGACCAAGGCCCATCCTTCTGTGCTGCTTCTTCAAGTAAATAAACTGCTTTAAATGAAGATTGAGTTGCGGGGCGGGGCGTGGTGGAATGGACGTTTGGGGGAAGGTGCAATAGACGTTAATAAAAGGTAATGAAAGCACCTGTTAGAGGTTCCATTCATGGTTTAGTATTTGAGAAGCGGCAAGATGTGGAGCATGGAGAGATTTCTAGTAGCAACAACTGAATAACGTGCACTAAGTGGTGTTTCCCAAAACTTTACCAATAATGCCAGAACTGTGTTACTTCAGCACATCTCCAAACTACAGAATAACCTTTCCCTCCATGAACTGATTCAGTTTGATCATATTAGCCTCTGTGGCGCGGCATGGTTGATTTGAAGCCGCTTTTGTCGGTTTGGGGGTAGGTGCAATGGACGTTTTTTAGAAATAATCAAGGCACCTCTCGGAAGTTGTTTTGTATTTGAGAAGCGGTGAGATGCGGAGGTAAATGCCTGCACCAAAAGACGTCTCAATACTTTTGGTAGGTCATGTGTTGTGAAAGTTTGTTACTGTGGGTTCTGTTTTGTATTTGGTTTTGGATATAAAATCCATTGGTTTGTTGACGGGACGTTTGTGATGATGGAAAATGTCTGACAGTCGCTCATTTAAAACTAATCATATTGATAATCTCATTATAACATAATCAATATGTTTGCTTTCATCCGATGCCCATCAGCTTCACCATCCAGACGTTCCGCTGACATCAGCATGGATGTAGAGCCAGACTGACCCCTTGCATTGGACATCTCTAGACTTTCCCAGCCTCTTGCACAGAGATGATGCAAAGCCACCAGTCGTACACCAGACAACGGGCGGAGTTAAAGACGAATCATCTGGTTTTAATTCTAAAAAAGATGCCGACTGGCGCTGGAGCTCCCGCCCTCCACTTAAGGAGAAGTCCTTAAAGCACTTACAGGAGCCTTAGACAAAGTAACCTTTAATCAGAATTAGAATCAGAGTTATTTTGCCAAGTATGTTACACACAAGGAATTTTGTTTCGGAATGATGGTGTATCATGGAGTAACATTGCATACACTTTACTGTACAATCTGCAAAATATATAAATATGTAATAAAGATGGATTGTGCATTGTGAAAATCCGGCTTCGTCCTCGCTCGCTCTAGAGTAACACCTTTTACCGTTGCGGAGGCGGGGCGCTTCACCAGAGTTCTGATTGGCGAGGCTATTCATACCCCCGCGCTGTGCTTCGTCGGTGCGTTCGATCATCATTGTGCTGCGCTACTATTACATGTGTTCTCACTTAAAACCTGCAGAATGTTGTATCTTCCAGTGCGGGTTGTTTTTTTCCTTTGTCTCTGTCAGCCATAGGCTCGCTGGATTGGACTATACTGCATATTCCTGGAGTGCGCTGCGCCGATGTCGGTTCCCACTCATTGGCTGCTCCTATTGGTTGCTCCTTCCGCACCCTTACAGTCAAGTCAGCCTGTGGTTCCTTCTTAGGCCTGCTGGTGTGTTTTGTCCCGGCGCTCCCTCTGTTGACTTTTGTTAGTTTTCAGCTTTTGTTTTTTGCTTGCTCACATTTTTTGCCTAACGATGGACGTAGAATAGAATTCTGTGACTGTGGAACGGACTGAAGCTTCTAGGCTATGGCCTTGTGGGAGGTTAAGGCCCGCTTTCTGGAGGTTTTCAGGAACACCTTCAACCTCACTCGATAGGGACGGCCATGCAGTGAGGGGTTCAGTGAGCTGAAACAAGGTACCCGTTCAGCCGAGTACATATTGAATCCAAGTACATATTGAATTTTTCTACACTTGCAGCCCGCTCGGGCTGGAATGAACACACCCTAACTGTTCAGGTCTTACTGCGTTCAGGGCGGGTTTGCGCCCGGAAATTTGCAGGGATCTGTCCTGCGGTGATGCCACCAAGTCGTTGAAGGCTCTAATTACCACTGCCGTCATTTTGGACCAATTTTACACCAGTTGCTTCCCAAAAAAACGTCGGAACTCAGGCCATGTATGGACTACCGCGTACTTAATCAGGTTACCCGTCGTTACGCATATCCTTTACTGCTGGTGCCATAGGCCCTCGAACGCCTGGGCAAGGCTAAGTTATTTACTGAGTAAGATTTTAGAAATGCCTACGACGGCGTTTGTCACCACCACCGAGTAGTAATGCCGTTCGGCCTCTCTAATGCACCTGCCATACTTCAGGCATTCATGATATTCTGCATGATTTTTTGGAGGAATTCGTCCTCGTGTACATTGATGACATCCTAATATACTCCTGTGACATTACGTCTCATTGTACACACGTACGGATGGTCCTAAAGTGTTTACTGGCCAACAATCTTTTGTTTACTGGCCAACAATCTTTTTGTTAAGCCCGAAAAATGTGAATTCTTTCAGAATCAGATTTCGTTCTTGGGCTTTGATATTACCACTGAGGCCATTGGGATGGATACTAGGAAGGTGCGTGCGATTTCGGACTGGCCTGTGCCCAATGCTATTCGCGAGGTTCAACATTTCCTCGGTTTTGCGAATTTCTACAAGAAATGTATACGGTCATTTACTTCCATCGCCCTGCCCATCACGTCGCTACTTAAAGGTAAGCTACGCAGCCTGACTTGACTCCGGAAGAAGTTTTTCGTCTGCTCCCGTGTTGATGCTCCCCAACCCCGACCTCCCCAACCTTTATGGTGGAGGTCGACGCAATCTCGACGCAATCTCGACAGTGTGGGGGCACGGATAGTAATGCACCCTCCCGTCCAGTGGCGTTTTTCTCACGTAAATTGTCCGCGGCAGAGCGCAATTACACCATCGGGGATCGGGAACTATTAGCTGTCAAACTGGCATTGGCGGATTGGAGACATTGGTTGATGTTTACCATGAGTCCTTTTCTGGTCCCCACTGACTACAAAAGCCTTCAATACATAAATAGTGCTCATAGTCTCAATGCCCGGCAAGCTTGCTGGGCTCTGTTTTTTAACAGCTTTAACATGCCTGCGGACGCGCTGTGCAGGATTCATACTGTGATTTATTCACAATAATTCCATACCCTGTTGTACCTCATTGCTATTCCTTTTTTAAATGATCGCTGAGTAACAGGTTTCCGGTTTCGAGAAAAATCTAAAAATTACATCTAGTGGCCAAATTACAAAATGCAGGTTATAAACAACAGCCACAACAGGTTTAGCGCTCAGCGGGAATCGGCTTGCTGTTTATATTAATCTGTATTTTATGATTTATGTATGGTATTTCACGGCTATTAAACCAGTTGTCAATAATATAACAACTGGACAATAGTCCAAAAGATTGGCAATTCTTAGAAATCTACCCGATTTCTAAAACTGCAGTTAGGACACTGCACTGCCCTTTGTTAGCCAGGAGGTGTCGTGTTCTTACCTGATTGAATCTCTCCAGCCTCCTCTTAGCCGCGATCAGAACCAGTTCCAAACCTCTGACCTTGATCTCCGGGTTATGGCTCTGAGCCTGGAGGCCATTCCCCACCACAGAACCTGAATAACTGAGCAACAAATCAAAATTAGTGAATCACATCCACTGACTTACTCTTCAGGTTCATCACACTGGATCACGGGTTCGAGTTATAGCAGAGACATCGTTATTACACACCACAGAGCTGCTGGTTGCTCACAGCTGATTGGTTAGGTATTAACAAAAGAGCACATATATATATTTATACCATATATAGCGAAATACCTGTGAACTATGAACTTGATAACAAGGCAGCTGTTTTTCAATGAGTGACAGCATTGGAATTTATATATTTCAAATGAACGTATTATTATAGAGTGAGGTTTGGTGCAATTCAAAATCTAAAATGCATATGTGGAATGAATATAGACTTGTGACCATGGTCTCCACGCGCTTGCTTTCTTACAGGAATTTATCAGTAGGTTTTCCATGGACACGATAAGGAATGACAGAGCCACGTTTCAGCTTTGTAGGTACTCTCCAAGATGCCAATCCATCCGACGTGTTGCGTTCAATGGCGATAAACGTAAGAAAGTGAGAACCTGTTTTTCCAAGAACATGGTAGGTAATCACAATGCCAAGTTTTACCCTTGTAGATACTCGGGAAGACACCGATGTGACATGGTAGGTAATCACGCTGACAAGTTTAAGCTTTGTAGGTACTTGCAAAGATGCCAATCCATCCGAGGTGCTGCGTTTGATGGCTGTAGCGAACAAACCATCAAACTTGGGAAAGTGAGAACCTGTTTTCAGCTATGTAGGTACTTGCGAAGACCCCAATCCATTCAAGGCGTTCGATGGCGATTGGAATGCAACGTAGAAATGCAAGAACAGCATTTCTGCTTAATAAGATGCTTTTATAGTCATAAAATAGTTAGACAGATGAATTAATTCAGATGGATCATTACTGAAGGGATAGGTGTAAAATACATGGCCCACCACTGGTATGTTTTAAAACCCACTCCCTTTGGAGGTCATTCCAGTGGGGATTTGGGTGAAACCTGGCCCCCAAAACAGAAAGGTTTGTATAATAAATTCTGGAGGTGTCCACAGTGAATATGGCTCTCCCCACTCATCTGCTTAATTCCCTCCTTTAGGTTTAAAAGCGAGCAGGGTTTAAACTCCGCCCTGAATTCCAGGCGATCGATGTGCTTCAGTTTGCAATTTCAGTGCCATGAAAGATTAATGATGACATTAATGACTGACGCCTGAAGGCACGACTGAGCTGCAAATCCAACTATTGACCCTGTCCCCCCTTCGGGTGGAGGAAGGCAAGTGGAATATGTTTGACAGAGGGAATAGCACTTGCACACTCATGCAGGCCACTCCGCTCAACAATTACCCAGGGACTGGAGGAACGCCGAGCACTAGCTCATTAAGCAGAACCTGAAGGCGTAGTGTTTTAATAGCGTGGTCCAATCGCTGCCATACAACCAATTATAACACGAAATGGACACGAGGACTTCCCACATGCAAGCATTTCTGTCATTACTTCGTCGAAGACTCTGCCTCGGTCACCTTCTCATGAGTCTCATTAGACGTGCCAGACAACATGATGACGTGCTGTATCGCCGCCAACGGGCCCATCAGAAACAATAATGAAACCCTGTTCGGAAGTGCAGCGGCAGAAAAAATAAGGTCATTGTTGACTTAAAGAGGTGTTGAGGGAGGGAACCTTGGCTGGATCGAGTTCACTCGAGGCTACAGATCGCTGAGAAACTCGGTGGTTTGATTTTCCCAACACGTTCCTGCCCAAAAAAAAACTGGGAGCAGATCATTTTAATTACACCAGACACCATCAGCAAACCACCCAGTACTGAGGGCAGACACAGGAGTGGGGGATTTATTTCACCTGTTTTTAAAGTTTCAAAACAGACCTTCTGCCAAAATAATTCCATATTCTGCACCACAGGTAAATCGGCTATGCCCATTTTATGTTAAGAGCACGGCAAAACATATCATCTCACAATTGTTTACATGGGGGGGTTTACATGCTTGTCCAAGGGAGAACATTTTGGGTGCTGGGCAGATACACCCAGGACAGGATGTCAATCTATCGCTGAACCCACTCACTCACACAGCCACACTCACAATGTAGGGGCAATTTGGGTGGTGCAATAACGGTTAAGATCCTGTAATGAATTTAGTGGACATGAGATCTCTTGATGGTCAATCATCCTTACAACCTAACAACAGCCTAACAACATACCAACAACATCCTAACAACACCCCAACAACACCATAACATCATCCTAACAACATCCAAACAACACCCTAACAACAGCATAAAAAACACCCTAACAACATCATAACAACACCTTAACAACATTCTCACAATACCCTAACAACACCCTAACAACACCTTAACAACACCCTAACAACATCCTCACAACATTCTAACAACACCCTAAAAATACCCTAACAACATCCTAACAACATTCTCACAACACCCTAACAACACCTTAACACCCTAACAAAACCTTTACAACACCCTAACAAAATCCTAACATCCTAACAACACCCTAACAACATGCTAACAACTCCCTAACAACACCCTAACAACACTCTCACAACACCCTAACAACATTCTCACAACACCCTAACAACACCTTAACACCCTTACAACACCCTAACAACATCATAACATCATCTTAACAACATTCTAACGACACCCTAACAACATTCTAACAACACCCTAACAACAACATAAAAAACACCCTAACAACATCATAACATTATCTTAACAACATCATAACAACACCTTAACAACATCCTAACAACACCTTAACACCCTAACAACACCTTAACAACACCCCAACAACACCCTAACAATATCCTAACAACATCCTAACAACATTCTTACAACACCCTAACAACATCCCAACAACACCTTAACAACATCCCAACATCATAACAACACCCTAACAACATTCTAACAACATGCTAACAACTCTCTAACAACATTCTCACAACACCCTAACAACATCCTAACAACGCCCTAACAACGCCCTAACATCATTCTAACATCCTAACAACATCCTAACTCTCTAACACCCTAACAACATTCTCACAACACCCTAACAACACCTTGACAACATCCTAACAACACCCCAACAACAGCATAAAAACACCATAACAACATCCTAACAACAACATAAAACCTCCATAACAACACCTTGACAACATCCTAACAACACCCCAACAACAGCATAAAAACACCCTAACAACACCCTAACAGCATAAAAACAGTCTAAGAACATCCTAACAACAACATAAAACCTCCATAACAACAACGTAACAAAATCCTAATAACAACATAAACACATCCTAATAACATCTTAATAACACCCCAACAACAATCTAACATTTCTGCACCTTTCCGAATTTCTGCAGTGCTGAACACCACCCCCCAGGTCGCGGCCACCACCTGCATGCCCCGCCCACGCCGATTTTCATTCCTCTTCACTGACACACTGGTGCTGATCAGGGGAAAGGTGTTAAAAACGCGGCACCAGATAATTAAGACACACATTTCGACAAGCCCATTGACGGAGAGTGGTGGCGGCTGCAATCACGTGGAATCACACAGATGCTGCTCCAGACGTGACTGACACCTGAGTGACTTCAGCAACAGACTGAGCCGGCCGCCTGCCCCCAGATCAGTTCATTAGAGATGCAGCAGCTTCCTCTCTTCTCATTACATATGCACCAACACCTGTTCCCAATTAATTATGCCATGACAAGCTGAGCGTAAATAATACACTCCTGTTGGTGCATATTAAAACCCGCAGGCCTGTTGTCCTCCACCCGCAGCTCTCAGGACACTCACACCATGAGGAGGGTTCGTGGTCCTGATCAGCACTGTGTGTGTTTGTTTAGGTGTGTGTATGATTTAGGAATCCTCACACTGAACACGAGCGGTTCTTTGACCAGGAGGTGGCCCTATACTGGGAAGGCGATGTGTGGCAGCAGCATAGCCCCTCAGTACAAACATGGTGGGGATCCAAACTGTCCCTAAAAGTTCAAAAGGAATGATGACAGTCGCAGTAATACAGAAGTGGGTGGAGGTTCTGTATGAGCTGCAGCGAGCTGAAGTTCCTCCACAGCACGGATGTCATCCAGGATGAGTGATGAAGAACGAAGCGATGTCGTTATGATGTTTGCAGGGTTGTTGTGCTGACTGCTGCGCACAGCCGAATCTGTCATCAGGCGCGTGCTGTGAAAAGGTCAGGTGGGTCACGACGTTCATTACACATGCACAGAGGATGTTCGTGCTCCCGCCGGCGAAACACAACCAAAGGTCAACCATAAACTTAATTGTGGAGCGTGTTTGCGTTTAAGTCGTGGGAATGCGTGAGAGGTGTAGTATTAAAATGTTTGGTATTTACCAGGATGATGGAACCACCACCCACTCAGAGTGGATCACTGTCAAGCTGCTGCAGAGTTAAAAAAAATTAGTAACAGCAATCTGTTATCAACCTTTAAAAAGTTAAATGCCTTAGGTTAGACATGACCTCTACAAACTGTACCATACCTTAAGTGACCGCTACAAAATGTACCATACCTTAGGTGAAACATGACCCAGACGAAAACTTACTTAAATATGGAAACACATGGATAAATATTGACTGAGCTCTATACGATCTGTACATAGCTGTCCTACACTGCTGCACTGATACTACCTGGCCGCTCTGGCCGCTTATTGGAGGATAAGTCCTCCAATAAGCCTTGGTCCTCCCAAGGTTTCATCCTAAAAAATAACATCATAACAGGCTTGCTCTTTGGGGAATTAGGCTTTGAACTCTGTAAAGCTGCTTTGTGACAATGCACTGTTGTAATAAGCGCTATATAAGTAAACTTGAACTTTGTGCACCAGACTCTAACAAACCATCAGGAGGAAAGTGACCCCAATAACCTGCTCCATACCTCAGGTGGAACGTGACCCCTATAAACCATTAGATGGGAAATTACCCCTGTAAAGAAACAGGTGGTATGTGACTCCTACAAACCATTATGTGGCACGTGGCCCCTGCAAAGCATCAGGTGGCACATGACTCCCACAAACCATCGGGTGGCACCATGTTCCTTACAAACCATCAGGTGGAAAGTGAGCACTACAAACCATCAAGTGGCATGTGACCCCTACAAACCAGTAGGAGGAATGTGACCCCTACAAAACCATCAGGAGGAAAGTGACCCCGATAACCTGCACCATACCTCAGGTGGAACGTGACCCCTATAAACCATTAGATGGGACATGACCCCTGTAAACGAGCAGGTGGTATGTGACTTCTACAAACCATCAGGTGGCACATGACACCTATAAACAATCAGATGGCATGTGATCCCTACAAACCATCAGATGGCACATGATCCCTACAAACCATCAGGTGGCAAGTGAGCACTACAAACCATCAAGTGGCATATGACCCCTACAAACCAGCATGTGGGACGTGAACCCTACAAACCATCAGGTGGCATGTGAGCACTACAAACCTTCAGGTGGCATATGACCCCTACAAACCATCAGGAGGCACGTGACCTCTACAAACCATTGGTTGGGACATGATCCATACAAACCATCAGATGGGATGTGATCCCTACAAACCATTGGGTGGGACATGACCCCTACAAACCTTCAGGTGGCACATGAACCCTACAAAACATCAGGTGGGTCGTGGCCCCTAAAAAAACACTAGATGGGACATGACCACTACAAACCATCATGTGGGACATGAACCCTAAAAATCATCAGGTGGCATGTGACCCCTAAAAACCATCAGATGGGATGTGACACCTACAACACCATCAGGAACATGACCCCAATAACCTGCACCATAATCCAGAGGGGAACATGACCCTTACAAACCACCAGGAGGAACATGACCCCCTACAACCTGAACTATATCTCATGTGAAATGTGACCCCTACTAAACCCTCAGGTGGCACGTGTCATCTACAAACCATCAGGGGGCACAAGACTCCTGCAAACCATTAAATGGTATGTAAACGCTACAAACCACCATGTGGCACGTGACCCCTGCAAACCATCAGGTGGAACTTGACCCCTGCAAACAAACAGGTGGCATGTGAGCCTTATGAGAATAGTTAAAATTTTAAATAATTAAAAATTAAAGTAAGGTTCAGGTGATTCTGCGCAACAGTTTAGGAAAGACCCTTACCCTTAGATGGAGTTATACAGTTGTCTTAACTGCATGGCTATGTACTAGTTGTGATCCACCTGTGGCAGTGAGCCAGTGGTGTGTGCCCTGCTTAGAGGGTGTGTCCTGGTACCTGTCCATCCAGTGTATATGTCACTGACAGTAAGTCTACTTATTTGACACCTCATTTCTGAGATCTGCTCACTGAAGCAGTATAATACTCTCTTCCTCGTACCGTTTTCCCACAGGGAATTACTCTCGCATTAGTCAGACGTAGCTGAGAACCTTGTCGGCACTCTGGCAGCGAGAACAGAGCAGCATGACGAAACAGTTAGCAACATGTTAATTCACATATGGAATCTGAGATAAAAAGTTTTAATTCTAATGAGAAATCAACTGTCGAACACCTACACTGACATTCATCAACCACCAGGTGGTACAGCATCAGCACTGACATCATAAAAACTACAATCAGAACCTCCATCAGCAGCATACTAACTGCTCACAATCCTGAGCAGTGTTGCCAACTTAGCGACTTTGTTGCTATTTTTAGTGACCTTCCCAACCTTCTAGCGACTTATTTTCATAAAAACAAACTTTTTCGTTTTTTTGGTATTGGAGACTTTTGAAGAGCCAGATCCTTCAGTTGCTATCCTCAGCGAACAATCTCAGTGCTCAGAGAGACCCGCCTTGCTACACGTCCAAACTGCAACTGAACTGCGCATGGCCAAAGCATCCACTGACCCCGCCCCCTAAAGATGGAGTGTGACGTAAATATAAATGCGTTTCTCTTACACAGTGTCAGTCACTTACTCCGTCCAAGATATGTGTCTCTTTGTAAAAAGTTAAACATTTAGCTAAATAGGCGGCACGGTGGCTTAGTTGTTAGGACATTCGCCTATCAGCGCTGGGGATTCCTGGTTCGAATCCCAATCTGGGTGGAGTTTACATGTTCTGCCCGTGTCTGCGTGGGTTTCCTCCGGGTTCTCCGGTTTCCTCCCACATTTCAAAAACATGAAGGTAAATAGAATGCTCTAAATTGCCCTGTATTGTGTGTGTATGTGTGTGTGACTGTGTGAGTGAGTGTGTACCCAGCGATGGATTGGTGCCCTGTCTTGGGTGTATCTGCCCAGCGCCCGAGACGTTCTCCCCGTGAAAATAGTGAAAATAAAAAGTAAAATTGCTGAATTTGGCCACATGTACGGAAACTCACTGTGCACGTTTAGTTCTATTGTGGCTAAACAAGAAGCAATGAAGAATTTATTGTCATGGACGGTGTTAATGCGATTACAATACAGAGACTGAAGATGGTGGGATGTGACTTTGTAGTTCTAACATTGTCAGGGACATTGTTTTACTCATTATTTCTGTGCCACAATGATGATTCTAGAAACACGCAAATGGACTATTTTGCAAATTGGTCAATGACGTCATTTAACATCTTCTAGCCAATAGCTGCTTTCCTCACTAAAAAGTTGACAACAGTGATGACACCCCTAAATCCTGTTAAAAACAGCCATCATGCTCCCGCAGGAGAACCTTCCTGCAGAGCGCCTCCTCCTGCCAAACAGCCACATCTGACGAAACCTAATCGTTTTCTTCCTTTCTCCATCTTCGGCTCTCTTTTCCTTCATGAATATTTAAACAACGCCCTCAGAATCTCTTGCTCACACATGGGGGATGTAGTTCTCCTACGTGCACCCTGATGGAGTGAAACAAGCATTGCCAGGATCTGAATTCCACCGGTTCTAGTTCCAGTTAATAAACAGTGGAGTGACGGGAGAGTCCACAGGCTCACTAACCCCTCCACTAACACATGGGGTCATTTACAGCAGCTGGTCAACATACTGATGGAGCTGTTCGGGTAAACGATAGAGAAAACCCATGAAAACACACTCAGAGAACATACCAAACTTCTAACATCTTCTCAACAAGTGCCGTATGTGCTTAAGCTTGATTTATTCATTCATTATCTTTTGCTTATTCCGTTCCCCATGCCCATCCAGGGGAGAATGTCTTGGGCGATGGGCAGATAGACCCAGGACCGGGTGCCAATCCATCGCTGGGTACACACTCACTCACACAGTCACACACACTACACAGGGCAATTTAGAACATTCAATTTACCTTCATGTTTTTGGAATGTGGGTGGAAACCGGAGAACCCAGAGGAAACCCACGCAGAGACGGGGAGAACGAGCAAACTCCACCCAGATTGAGATTCTAACCGGGAACCACTAAGCCACCGTGCCGCCTTAAACTTGATTTAATACAACAGAAACAATGAGATTTAGTGAACCACAGGATGTGACTCGTATTGTTTCCTTATCTCTGACAGCTGAGGGTCAGAAGTCTTTAAAGGTCAAAATTTTGTGACGTCATCGATTACGATACACGAAGGTCTTAAAATTACATCCAATTCATGAGAGAATTCACAAGAGGTTCTGTATAATGCACTCAGTTCACTGTGGAAAGGCCCGGAGATTTGGATGTAGTGCACTAAGCATCCAGAAGGGGGCAATGTCGAATTGTGTCAGCAGCTCTGCAGTCCCATTGCCCTCAGTGACACCGCCACCGCCACCGCCACAGATTGTCTCGCTAACACAGAGGACTTAAAATAAATAACTGAATGATCCACGCATTCATTCACAGGAGTCACAGCTCAGCTCCTCAATCCTGCGCTCCTCATTTAGTCAGCTTTTAAGTTCATCAACTCCCCTGCTCCTTAACTTCTCAGTTCCTAAACTCCTCTGCTCCTCAGTTCTGTTTCTCAACTCCCTAACTCTTCAGCTTCTCTGCTCCTCACTTCCTCAGTTCCTCAATTTCTCAGCGCCCATAATTTAAAAGACCCAGTTCAGGAACTAGAGTGATTCTTCACAGACCTGGAGGAGAACTGATTTAGTACTTTTTCTGATCATGAGTTTCTTTTTTAAAAAATTAAAGCTCTTCATTTACCGTTCGTAATGTGAGTGACAATGCTGGTGCAGCAGTTGCATAAAAAGGTCCTGGGTTTAATTCCAGATGGAGCAATCTTTAGCGGAAGTTGTTTTGTATATTTAGCATATAATTTGAGTCACATTTAGGAATCAGATCCAAAAGTCTGCTCAACATGGACCGGATGTGTTTTTGGAGAACCGTGTTTTGTTGTCATGCAGTGGTATCATGTTTCTGCCCCACATCTGTGAGCTTACTGATTAATTATTACAATAACAACATAAAGTGGCTGATTTCTATTATCTGATATGGAACCGCTGAAAGGAATAAAGGGAACCAGAGTCCAGTCATTAAACCTTTTTGAAGTAGAGGAAGGAGCGTTTATAAATATAGTTCCTAAATAGGTTCCTCCTTCTGAAAAGGTATTGGAAATGGAAAACCTTGTATGATTTTGATGTTCAGTGAGAACGCAAACAGGAAAAAAGTCCCCAAAAGTATTGGGAGATCTGTCCATTACACTTACAGGAGCTTTGATAATAACAGCTTTCACACTTTTCAGAGGGCTTTCTACACAATTTTGGAATTGCTCATGCAACTCATGCAGTATTTATGAAATCAGATATCGATATTGGACGAGAAGTGTTGCCCTTGCTGTGGAGCGTGCGCATGCTGGAGGAGAAATGTTGGACCTTTCCCAAACTGTCGTCTCCGTAAGCATCTCTTCTCTCTCCTCCAGGAGTATGTTCCAGCTGATAATATTTCACGGCTGAAGCAATGGGACCAGCTCCAGAACCGAATTTGGATGGGTTCCATCCTGCACAGCTCATCTCCACTGGACCCCCGTTATAGCAGCAATGTTCCCCTGTGAGACAGCATGCTGGTATCCATAGGAACGGCCATAAATCGGAGCAACATGTGTTTTATTGCAGCGAACAGAAGAAAACACTCCGAATCAATAAATATGTCCAGAAACAGTCGACTCAGCCAAGTTGTGCACACCTCCATCGTTTGCTCCGCTCTGTTTCCAGGACGACAGTGTGTTTGTGCCACCAGTAGGCCCCCGATATGAATAGCGCCTGTCTATTATTACGGCCGGCCAGGGGATAATAGGGGGATTTCTGCTGAAAGGCAAATTGGGAGTCTGGTCCAGTCTGGCTTGGGTCGAATGTGTCAGCCACTGGGGCCAAGCTGGGGGCCTTTTCTACCCCCACAAACAAGACATGATGGAGGATTAGCACTGTGCAGGACAACAGGGTTTGAGCCATCTTCATCACGCTCAGGGTTTAAAGAAACCCAGAGCAGAATGTGTTTATATATACTGTACATTCCAACAAGAACCATGGAACACAAATTAAACAACGCTGCAGATGCTGAACTGCTTCTTTGTTGAACTGAACTCATTTGGAGGAGCATGATGCTTCTGAACTTCTGAAAAAGACGTCTGGGGTAAAAAGGTCC
>JAOUQT010076530.1:0-10143 GCA_025769995.1 Xyliphius kryptos
ATCGAACCAGGGACCTTCCGGTCGCAAGGCCGGTTCCTTAACCACAAGCCTACGACTGCCCCGTAGAACAGAACACAGGAAGGAAAAAGATACTGTTCGCTCTCAGAACGGCACACTATTCAAAACTAAAATAACAGTGCGACTGAAAAAAATCATCCACTCCATTGGTGATCGCATACAAGTGAAATAAAAGCACTAAGAGTAAGGAATAGTACCTTCCAACCACACTAAACCTTCTGAGGATTTGGAAAACACCTTGAAAGACAACTGTATTTATTTGTTTAGTAAGACCTGGCAACATACCATAAAAAATACCACAGTATGCCTACTAAATACAGTACCCGCAGAATCAGTTCACCTGCATGCAAATTAATTATCAATTGTGGACGTGGACAGCCATCAGGCTCCTTCTTCTCATTCAACATTTTACTTCATCTTCTCTATACATTTATACACACACACACACACACACACAAACACTGCACAACAAAACTCTCTTCACGCTGTATAAAGACTTCTCAGAATATTGGTAACAGACACATCCGTAGACAACAAAAAATAAGTCACTGCGGGCTGGTCTTCTTTTGTGAACCTCACAACAGCATTTTTTCTTGCATTGCAGTCATAAATCAAATAAACCACGTTCAAACCTGCACAGCATTGCAACATCATATGGAAAGTGCTAACAGAAAAGAAATTTTATTTTGAGCAGCGCACAAACTAACTCCTGTAAACTCTGTTTATTAAGTTCAGCTCTGAGCTGTCTGATCACTTTGGCTATTATAGGGTTTTGTGGGCGTTACTAAATGCAAATAAGCTGGAACAGGGACACGCCTTGCATTGGCATAATGTGTATATACAGTCAACCAGATGAACACTGAACCAGACTCAAAAATTTAATTTAACTTATGAAAGAATTTAATGCTTGTAGCTTCCTGGCTCTCTGGGTAGAGAAACAACACGGATCTATTAAATCATTTCAGGTGCAGATCAGTCAATACTTCATTAATCTCCGTGTCTGTGTGTGTCACAGACAGTGGTTAATTGATTACGGATAATGACAAGCAGGTGTGTGTCGAGAAGCGTAACTAATCCGGACCATCGATCGTCTGATGCTCCGTCACTGTGTGAAAAATTTGAGCCCTCACTTTGAAGGTCACCTGTTTTCAATTCAATTTTAATAAAACATTCATATGTCATGAAAGTTTTTATGAATTGTTACTGAAACTGTATTTACTGACGATCAAATGTAGTTCTGGTTGTCTTTCTTCATCGAGGAGGTTTAGAGCGGTTTGTGAAAAGCAATAAAATCGTTCGGAGGTACAACCTGCCACTTAGAAAAACCACCAGAGAAATTAAACCCTGTCGGGTAATTAAAATGATAATTTCTCTCTCTGGCTGTTATACAACTGTATGAGAATAATTTACTAAAAGCAATTACAAAAAGTACCAAAAAAGCAACTTGCTTGCACTATTTTTTTAAAGATGAAATTAAAAACGCCAAAAATACGTTTCTCAAAACACATGATTATAAAACCAGCTGGTCAGATCACAACAGGGTTTTTTTTGCTTGATACCCGACACTTATTTGATTCGATCTGATCTCCTGGGAAAAAACGACATGGTTTAAGGAGTTAAAAGAATGCAAAGAATTTTGTGAGTTGAAGTGTAACGTCCCGTGCCTTGTCAGTCAACAGTACACCAGAAAATCTGATCTCATACATTCATTTGTTCATTTTCTTCCACTTAATCCACAGGGGATTAACACAGAACACAGCCAGCTGATCTCATACACATCGACTTATATTCAATTCAATATTATGTATATAGCGATTTTTACAGTGTAACATTTTATCAGCAGTGTTACAGCAAATATGATCACGAAATCTCTACAAGTCACTTTTTATCCCTATGATTAAGCTATATATGAACTGTTACATAACAATTTAAATCAACAGTCAATACAACATACTAAAAAATCGAGCTAATTTATTACACAATCATTTTATGAGAAGTGTGACTCGTTTCTTGTGTGTGTTGCAATTTGAGATCAATGCTACGAAAAGGAATAACAGACAGAAGGTAAAACCCAGAACCTGGGTTTTAAATCAATAAAAATTGAGCTAAAATCAATAGCGCTTCAGTCTTTGAACATTTACCAAAATAAAATATGTAGTAGCTTGTGGGTGGAGATTAGAGAAAACTTGTAACTCAATATGGGTGGATTTCATGTCTTGAAAATGTCTATGTGGATATTTCTTGACTATGATTTAATGTGGGTTGGAGAATATCCCAAATGGAGAACTTGTTTTTACAGGAAATTAACGTGTTTACAAAGGTTTTTGTCAATGGTGGTTTATTATTTTTTCTTTAGTAGCTAACCAGGCAGTGGATTGTAATCAATGTGGATTGAGCTAAAATCAATAATGCTTCTGGCTCTAATCAATTGCTAAAATATTAATGAAGAAAACCTGTAGTAACTGAATATAGTTGGATACCTAACTACTGATTTCACTGCATGTATATTATGAGCACATCTGTGCCAATATCTGAGTAATTGCTTTTCTAGTATAGTGCCGTATACTAGATTTAGCATGGAATACTAAAAAGTGAGCTATTTCGGACACAGCCTATGTTGAAAAATAATGGCTATGTCGTTTCTTGATTAGAATAAATTCTTCAGCCAGCGTGTGGATTGTCTCGTACATGTCAGGAAAGGTAAACAAGCTACACAGCTTTGTCCTGCTTCTATATATAAGACTGTAATACAGTAGGTTCTCCAACTGAACAAAGACTTTTCCTTACAAACTCCACTTCTATGACTGAACTTCCACATACTCTACAATAACTATATTTACTGACATAGAACTGACACATATGCCCTGTGAGCTTTTCGTACCTGATGATATGCATATCATCACAGAAAGTGGATTTACACAGACCTTAGTTTATACTGATAAGCTTATGAAATTAATGAGAAATGTTTAATAGGGAGGGAAAATGCACAGATAGAGAACAGAGTTTGGTGGAGGAGGTAAGACTGACCAGTATATGAGGTGTGTGTGTGTGTATATTCTGTAGGCTTATCATTACTATAGAACTTTTTATAGAATATTCTACTTCTGGTTCTGACAACCCTGTAGCGTACAAGAAAACAATGAACAATGAAAGCTGTGCAATGATTAAATCAAAATCTCTTTCACACACACACACACACACACATTTAAATTTCTATAAACACATGAAGTCGTGTAGTCTGGCAAATATTTTGAACAAAGTTTATCTTTGTTTATCCAAGATGTAAACGTGTGAAACTGCCAAAAGTAGTAAAAAAGTGAAAGAATTTTAACAATTAGTTTTGCATTAGGTAACTTCTCTAGCAGTCTTATTTATAAACACACACAAACTTCAGGCAAACAAAAAAGTTTTATCTTAAAATCATAATTAGAAAGAAAAGCTTCTAAGTTTCTAAGAAAAAGAAAAAAAATTACATATTACGGGGAAATTTTAATGATTCTTAGTATTTTTACACACACACACATTATGAGAGATACGGTAAAATGGAAACAACTGCATAACACTTCATATGTAAAATAGTACAGTAATTCTTAACTGAACACACAAGCAGTGTAATTACTTTTTGTGAGTAACCTTTGAAAATTTGTAACTGTAACTAAACTGTAACTAGCGTGTTACTAAAAACAAATCCAATGAGCAAATGAAAGCATGCGAAACGAGGTGAGGAGCAACCGGTAGCTGAAAGTAATATATGCAATCTTAATTGAGAATGGTTTACACTGACAGTAATTAATTAATACAGGTGTAATAATAACTAATTAATGCAGGTGTGTGTGTGTGTATACATACCCTCATCAGCCCGTGCTGTAAGCAGTAGTATCCACAGAGCAGTCACACTCCTCCATACCAGCTTCATAATGGAAGGATGAATCCCCCAAAACATGTCTTAAAAATAAAAATTTAGGTAAAAAAGGAAAAAAAATGATGATGCTGAAGATATGTCAGCTAGGTCTTCGGGACGCAGAACCCATTGACTTAACTTGCAATTTTTTCGATTTTAGCTAAAGGCGTGCACCGAGTGTGTAAAACAAAATGGCCAATAAAAAGCCCGCAGAAACGTACGTACGCGCGCACGCACGCACAAAAGTGCAGTTTATAAAGTTTTCTCAATGCAATTTAGAAACTTCTGATCTCCGACTACATCCAGGTCATTCTTATAAAACAACACAATAAACCATGCATAGTTCTTCTGATGGAAACACATAGAAACTAACAAAATGGTAAAAACAATTGACGCTTCCTTTAAACCCGTTCAGTTTTTGTGGCTCGTTTTTTGCTCTGAATTAATTCCTGCTAACATAACTGGTATTCTTGTCAAATGTGCATGGATATAACCCGGTGTCCCAATTTATTGGTGAAGATTTTATTTTTTTGTACTCCAGATTGTAATGCAGTGCGAATCCGGTCTTCAATCACACAAGCTTCCTTTTGTATTTGGTTCCCAAAAAAAGCAAAAACAAATCCCCTAAAATCGAAGAATACGGGGGAATACGCTCCGTCGACGGTTTATCCAATGATTTCGGGATTAAAATCCGCTCAAATGCGCCGTAATGCGTCTCTAAAATATATTCGCAGCATAAAAACACTAAAAATATAACGCATCCCGTGCACACAGGCGTGAAAAAATGTGAATCCAAGCTCGTGCGTGGTGTGGCTCTGACTGCACTCGAGCTGGAAAACCAAGAACCGCCCATCGACCAATAAGCCACAACCCTTTCTAAATATCTATCTCATCATTCGCTGAATTAACCAATCAATCAATCATACAAGCCCCGCCCCTCCGTTTTGTTGTATAAACGAAATCCACTCACACGTTATATTTCCTATTTTTTTTAGATACTATGACGCGAGAACTATTCCCACAAGTAAAGCCCAGATTGCTTTATGTTTGTATCCAGCTAGATAATTTATTTGAACAAACCCTTTAAAAGCACCTTAAGTGCAGTAATAAGTGGCTTACTGGTAATGGTTTAGAGATAAACCATGTTCAAACATTTATTTACCAGTCAGTTAAATCGTGTCACATTTGTGTTTAAAATGACTGACCTAATATTATACACACACATTAGAAACAATTAATAAGCTTGAAAATTTATTAAAAGTTAGGTTTTTTATTTAAGGCTTAAGCGAATATATGATTTAATCTAATATAGTTAGGATAAGAGATTTGATTCCATTAGCATAAACTGTACGTTAACAGATTTCCTCTTTCTTTGTATCTGGAGAACATTAATAAACTCTAATACATATTTTAGACATTAATAACATTCTAATAAATCATTTAAACATTAATAATTGTACTTATATTGATTATTTCACCTTTCCCCTCTTTTCTTTTCTCTCAATTTCTCCCGTTTTTATTTTAGCTCTAATGGATATAAATACTAGTTATTTTCTAAGATTTAAAAAAAATGTATCAGATTTAAGCGAAACCAGGGTTTTTTAACTATTTGTATTCGGCTCCTATGAGCTCTTCACATGCTAATATGGCTACTTGTCTCTTTGTTGTAAACCATTAACAGTAGCTATCAGTTGAAAAAAAGGGTGAGGGTGAGATAAAGGACAACGAAAAGCTGTTAGGAGTTAAAGTTCCTTTCAAAGACATGTTAAATTTGACGCCTCAGGTACAGACGATAGTGTTAAATTGTAGAATAGAAGAAATTTCCTCACAAGCGTAAGAGCCGAAACTAGTGCCTCAGAACTAAACACTCACAAGTATATCTTGGATGTGTCCTGATCTATGGCTAGTCTATACTGCATGTTACAGACTATTCTACATGGTTATGTTTAACAAATGGCAGAGTTATGTATCTACATGTTACCTAGATTCTAATTTAATTTCTAGATCATGGGTAGGCAATCCTGATCCTGGAGTGCCGATACCCTGCATAGTTTGCAAATTACTCTGTTCTAACAAACATACTAAACCTGGCAATTTACAGCTGATTTTAATCAGGTGTGCTTGAGCACGAAAAACATAAAACTGTGAAGCACTTCGGCACTCCCAGACCAGGATTGCCCACCCCTGTTCTAGATCATCTTTCATCATAATCCTCACCTTCATTATTATCATCACCGTCAAAACCGTCTTCTTACTCATCATTATCATTACCACTGTCAGCAACACCATCATCACCACTGTATTTATTATTATCGCCATAAACACTAATATAGGCTTGTGGTTAAGGAACCAGCCTTGTGACCAGAAGGTCCCCGGTTTGATTCCCAATAATGCCAAGTCATGGCCCTCGGGAAAGGCACCTAATCCCCCCAGGTGCTGTGCAGGGCTGCTCACCGCTCTGGGCATGTGTGCTCACTTTACCAGTGTATGTATATGTGTGTTTCACAGCACGGATGGGTTAAATGCGGAGGACAAATTCCACTGTGTGCAAAACATAGTGGCAAATGTATCGCTTTCACTTTTACTTTCACCACTTTAATTACCACCCTGATCTTCATCACAAATATCACCATCGCGGTCATCATTATCATTGCCACCATTTTAATCAACAGCATCATTATCACCATCATAATAATCTTCAACAGCATCATCATTATCATCCTCATAGTAATTTAATAGCCAAGTGTGTTCACAGGAAGCCCCGGATGTGTGTGTTCTTGTGTGTGTGTTTATACCTGACACTGTATAATGAGGCATATATATTTGCTGCTTGTCTGCACCTGGTGTGTGAACATATGTTGATAAATGTGTACAGGTTGTGTGTGTGTGCTATTATGGTCCCAAAAACAGGTTATGCTTCTCTGTGTGTGTGTATATGGGTCAGGGGGAGTGTGTGCTGCTAAATCTGCACACCATCCAACTGGACCTCTTCCCACACCTGCAAACACACACACAGACAGACACACAAACAGAATGAGAAGGATGTAAACGAGACTGCAATAGTTTATAGAGAAAATAACATAGAGAAAAGAAAGCAGAAATATCTCATTTTTATTTGTGTGTGGGGGTGTCTGTTCTGAGAAGAGGCTGTCTGTACAGAGGTGTGAAATCAGGCGTAATGACAAAGGGGCAGAGAGTGAGAGTGAGAGTGAAGACATTAGAGAAACGGGGAAAGGCAGAAAAAGGGTGTAAATGTGTGGGTGTGTGTGTATGTGTCATTTAAAATTCACGTCCAATACCCTATACACTGTCACACCTACTGTTACCAATTTTAATATATGTGCTGCCATAGCAAGCACCTACTGTTACCAATGACCCCCGTCTCTACATCACACACACACACACGCATACACACTACATATTCACTACATACTACAAATTAGAATAATTTTTGCAATTAATTCATACTCACAAACAAACATACTCACACACACCCATACACACTATTACACTTCCATACACACTCTTAAACTCTGCTATTTTTCTTTCTCTTCTATTTCTCTCTTTCTGCCTGAGGAACACACACTACCACTGAGAGAGTGCTGAGCCGACTTATACACCCTCTCACACACACACAAACTAATCACCACATATGTAGGTCTTTTTTGCAATTCATTCATACTCCTACACACCCATACATACACTTAAACTCAGATGCACACTTATGCACTGTCATACTAACATACAAAGTTTTACAATCTATACATACTATAAACTTATACACATACAATTCACAAACATTTCTATACACATTCATATACACTCTCCTACACTCCTACACAGTCTTACACACTCATGCAGTCTCATACACTCACACACATATATAAACTAAGATTGCTGACGTTAATTAAGTCATTACTGGTGAATGATGAGAATGTGTAATGCAGTCAAGTGCAAAAGTTTGCACCCCCTCAGGACATAATAAACAGACAACGCATTGCAATATTTACCAAACCAGACACTTGGTTTTCTGTCACAGACATTAATTCATTATCATTAGAAGCAAGATATATGGTTAAAATGTGTGCATTTGTGTGTAATATGACATTTTTTTTCTATCTCCATTCTTGATGTTGTTATAAATGTATATATATATATATATTTACAAATTCTGCATTAGTGAGTCAGTACAAAATAATAAATATAACACAATACTGATTGTTTGTAAGTACAAATTTCAACGTTGTATAACAGACCAAATGGACAAAAAAAGAATACTGAAGGAAACTAGATTTTGCTGGTAGAAAAACAAGTGACAGTCAATGTTTACAGAGGAAATGTATTAGGTTACACAAGACACTCAGTAAAATTTACCAGATAATTACTATACAGCAGGGCAGCACAGTGGCATAGTGGATAGCTCTCAGGAAACTCAGAAAATTTCTGTGTGAAGTTCTCCCTGTGTTTGCGCGGGTTTTCTCTCGGTACTCTGGCTTTCTTCTGCATTCCAAAGACATGCACGATAGGTTAATTGTTGTCTCTAAAGTGCCTATGTGTGTGCCCTATGATAGATTGGTGCCCTGTCTAGAGTTGTTCCTGCCCTCGTACCCAGAGTTGCCAGTTGTTTCCTGTGACCCTAGAACTAGTATTAAGAGGGTATAGAAAATGAATGAATGAATACTATACAGTACAGTGAAAGCCTCTTAGACACATGCTATAACGCAAAAATGCTTTAAAAAATAATGATGTTTTTCATAGTAAAAATATTTGGTTTTGAAAATTATTACAGTGTTTATAATTAAGCAAATAAATTTAGCCAGCAAGTTTTACTGGATGTCTTGGTGTATCTGACACAGTTCTTCTGGAGACAATGTTTGTAACATTTGCTTCTTTTTTTCCAGCAAAATCCAGGAGCCTTTATTATGCTCATCATCATCAACTGTATACTTCTTGCCTGCTCATCCTCTCTCCTCCTCTAATGTGCATCCCAGACACCTGATATACCATAATGCACTGCAGCACCCATAAAGCCATAGTAAATTTGTTGGTGTTCATGACTCACATAATGATAAAGTGTGTGGTTTGGGATACAACCACATTGGACCGGTGATGGTGAAATATGCGTGTGCAAATTGTTGTCCGGTAGGTCAAGGACACTTATTAAGTGTCTGTCTCTGTCTCACTTAAACACACACAGACACACACACAGAAAACATGCCCCGCCAGACCCACTTTAATTGAGGATATTAGAAAGGGAGATAACATGAAAATGCTCTGTTGCCATGGTGACCAGGAAGGACAGAGAGGTATGGAGGGGAATGGAATTTGTGAGTGTGTGTGAGGTAGGAGGACAGACAGATGTAACTTTGAGTGTGATTTCAGTCTGAACGCAAGAAAATAAAAACAAACACACACACATGGAATTGACTGAGGGATGGTTCAAAAGAGTGAAGCTCTTTGATACTGTAATCACACATTAATCCAGAAGAACATACAGTTGAGAGAGGGAGAGAGTTCGGGAGTTAATTAAGTTTTACCTGAAACTGAAGCTGGCTTCAAGTATCAGGCATGGCTGTCAACTCGCATTTACACAGAAATGTCAGGAGAGAGAGGGAGTGAGAGAGAGAGGGAAAGAGAGAAAGATAGAGAGAGAAAGTAAAGTCCTATAGCAGAGCAAGACAACTGTACATTTAAAGGCTAGAGTTACAAAACAAAATATAAAATTCAGATGCAGAAATCATATTTGGATGGATGAATGGATAAAGAGATAGTGCCATGTCTCTGCTCCAAAATTGATTCACAGACTAATATAAGCACACAGTAACCCTAACCAGCCCCATCTGGTAATCATCAGGAGAGCTGCAATTAGCTCTTCCGCTAAGAATTTAAAGCTCAGTCTGGTCAACATGATTTTTGCATTATGGACTATTTCACCATGTTCTAGATTATGTCACATTTACCTAGCTTATCCTTGCCGTTAGCCTGTTAGTCTAGCTAGCACAGTGTTTATGGGAATTTTTTTACCGATCTTCCAAAAGTGCATTTGTGAGGTCACTCACTGATGTTGGACAAGAAGGCCTGGCTCTCAGTCTCCGCTCTAATACATTCCAATTCATGTTCTTTTGGGTTAAGATCAGGGCTCTGTTAAGGCCAGTCAAGTTCATCCACACCAGACTTTGTCATCCATGTCTTTATGGACCTTGCTTTGTGCACTGGTGCACAGT
>JAOUQT010076540.1:0-10142 GCA_025769995.1 Xyliphius kryptos
TTATTAGTATGGTGTAGGGTCTCCTTTTGTGGCCAATACAGCGCAATTCGTTTTGGGAATGACATCAACAAGTCCTGCACAGTTGCCAGAGGGATTTTAAGACATTCTTCTTGCAGGACAGTGATCAGGTCACTACGTGATACTGGTGGAGGAAAACGTTTCCTGACTCGCTCCTCAAAAAAACCCCAAAGTGCCTCAATAATATTTAGATCTGGTGAGTGTGCAGACCATGGGAGATGTGCAACTCCACTTTCATGTTCATCAAACCAATATTTGATTCTTGAACTCTGGTATGTCACCCATAAAGTTGTGTGCATTGCAATATTTTAAGAAAAATTGTGCTCTTAATCTGCTAATTGAACCTTCACACTCTGCTCTTACTGGTGCAATGTGCAGTTAATAAAGATTGGCCACCAGGCTGCTCCAATTTACCCATGAAACCTCCCACACTAAAATGACAGCTGTTTGTTTCATTGTCCAACCCCTATATGTACCACTATGTATGTATGTAAAATAGTTGCCACACACTTGCTAAATTTGTAAAAATGTACTGTAAAAATACATCTATGGGAAATATAGGTGACATGACATTTTTATAACAATTTTTTTGATCGATTCGAATTTTATATATTATGCACAGCTCATTGTTAATCAGCTACACTTAGTAGTCTGCAATTCAACTTTTATTTTTCTTAGCATACTTTATTAGTTCTTTAATAATCATTTGCCCACCACAAAGCAGGTAGTATTTAGGTGGTAGATTATTCTCAGCACTGTTGTGACATGGTGAGGGTATGCATAAATCAAATGCACTGGGTGAATTAGAAAAAATTAACACAAACTGATAAGCAACAACACAGCTGTGCCAGAACAACACAGACCCATACACCACCACAGTTTCACTGATTGCAAATCAGCTGCCACCTAAATGATACCTGCTCCATGGAGGTCCATTTCGAGAACAGATTTATGCAGGCCTAACAATTTTTGTAGAGAAACAGATGGACTACAGTCCAATTTGTAGAACTACAAAGTGCATCTATATGCTCAATGAAACTGATGGACGCAAACCTAATAAAGTTTCTGGGGAGTCTGTACCTGCACTCCTGGGGATAGGTGGAGGTCTTCGGCAGGGATGCGGATGGCCAGGTGCTGAAACTGTAGGCTTATATGCAGGCATAGTGAGTACTTTTGGAGGGGGAGGGGGTGGAGGAGGTGATAAAGGGGAAGAAAAACTGCATGGAACAGAGTTAGTGTGAGGAGGCGGAGGTGGAGGGAGACTGCTCCTGAAACTACTATACTTAGTTTCTGATGGCTGAGTGGAAGGGCGATCTGGGATGGAAGGGTGTGGTGGAGGTGGCGTAGTGGGCATTGGAATAGAATGAGATTGTACTGGTAACCATGTGGGTTTGGTGGTTTGAGGAGGAGGAGGAGGGGGAGGACTGGTGGGCACTGGAGGAGGCCTGTTACTGGGTCGCTCTGGATGAATTGATGGCAGAGGTGGAGGAGAGAAAAGAGATTTATAACTTGGAGGAGTAATCTGACTTGGGGAGGAGGGGGCTGTGTAAGACGAAACAGGGCGTGTTTTTGATAGAGAGGTGGTTCTTGTTAAAGGTTTGCGAGAAGGAGAGAGATCTGGAGTGCTGCCCGTGAAACTCTGTTCCTGAGATGGCAGATTCCACTGTGGCTGTTTCAGACTAGCAGTCGAGCCGGATCGAGTTACTGAAAAAATCATTACAAACAGTCAAAGAGTGTAAAAAAGTCTTTGTGTACAATTTACAGCATTCACAGACAAAGAGATCAGAGCATCCTATAAATTCCATCTCTGAATAAAAAAGCTATATGCAAGTGCAAAACAGTTATTCATTCAGTCATTCATTATCTTCCGCTTAATCCTTTACGAGGGTTGTGGGGGAGGGTTTTCCATGCCCATCCAGTAGAGAATGTCTCGGGCGCGGGAGAATCTATTACTGGGCACACTCACACAGCCACACACTATATGGGGCATATATAGAGAGCCTTAATTTACCTTGAATACATGTTTTTGGACTGTGGGAAGAAACCGGAGAACCCAAAAGAACCCCATGTGGACCGTAGGTATTAATGATCTAATTCTACTCCTTATGATCTCCATAGATTTTCAGTGAGAAACAATAGACATTTATAGACACAGACATTCTTGTAGTCAAGCTGTAATATGTGTAACATTAAGCCTGACATTGTCCTGCTGAAATAAACATGGACTTCTTGAAAAAGATGTCGCCTTGATGATGGAATCAATGGCACATATATTTTATATTTGCAAGTTACGCAGGCAGTGGACAGTGATACACACCCATACCATGATAGTTGTTGGCTTTTGCAACCGGTTCTGCTTAACTTTTTGCCTTGATTAACTTTGTTTAATGTGGACAACCTGACAACATTTGTTAAAAACAAACAAAATGTAAGATGCCTACACTGTTTTTGTGTCGTACATCTAAGATGTGCCTGGACTGAAAACTCTCACTACTGATCAAAAAATGTTGGGTAAAAGAAGTAGCTTTTCTTTATGAAGCAATAAACTGTGATAAGTGATCATTTTTCAAAGTACAATATAAAGCATATTTGAAATACATGTATCAGTAGAAATGCTATCTGAGAGGTAGAAGGTTAAGCAGAGATGTGAGACATACATGCACCTTTTACATTTTCTCTGCCAAAATTGTGGACAAAGAGACAACAGCGACTGCAGAATGTAAAATATCTGAATTTATCAAGGGCAATTATTTTTTTTACAGTATTATTCAGTCTTATTGACACAATCAAGAACCTAACCATTTATTATAGACTATTATACAATTCCACTTGCAAAAGTACAACAATTAGTATATTTAATTTTCAACTTTTTGTGTTAGACATTTTGTGTTCGGTAAACTGAATTACAGAATTACAGCATTTTTTAGAAAGCGTCAACTCTTCTGAAAGTAGTGATTGTAAAGCTATGCATACTATACATACAGAAGAACAAAATAATGAAAACATACAGAAGTATGTAAAGTTTAATGTACCTGGGCGGATAAGGCTTCCTCTGTTTTGCTGTCCAACGGGTCTAAGCACAGGAAATCCTCCAGCAAAAAGTCCACTCAGAGTGGGCCCTTGTGTTAGTGGGGCAGAACCTGCAGAACCTCTAGTGGTTCCACCGTTGCCATTATCCTCAGAATTGCTTCTATTGGTCTCTAGGTTTAGAAAGATTTACAGTTAAAGCAATCAGTGTGGTTTGTTTTTAGATTAATGTATGCAACACACCCAAAACTTATTTGGTCATCTGCTTTTTTATTTACTGATTGTTCACTCCATCTTATAAGGATGCAGCACTTCATATATTAACTCAATAAAAATTCCATTGCACTGCACCATACACATTGTATTCTTTACTAGAATGTACACTCAGTCTGCTTTTTAATGTGAGGACTGTGCTGTCATTTTTCTGTAATTGTTTTTAACCATTTTTTACAATCCTTTTACAAGTATCAGCACCAATAAGAGTAAATAGGTAAGTTAAATATAAACATGTGGTAAATTAGCTAACTCTCTTAAAACTTGAAAAATGTAGGAAAATAATGTGTTCTTCATAAAGGATTATAAAAGAAATGTAAATTTTTAATTTACATAATTAATTGTTTTTACAAAGTGAGGTTCAGCTAAATCTGAATTTCCTATAACCATTTTTTAATGTATCTTTACCAATAACAGTGGAGGAGATGGAAAGTGGCGGCACTTAAAACTAAATGTTAAATCTTCTCACGCACACATTTCAAGGTGAGTGAGAGAACCAACAGTGCACCTTTTCAAAAACAGCCCAGAAAGAAGAAAAAACCTCACAGCTCTACAACCAGAACTATAATAGTGGACAAAGCTGATTTATGCAGATTAATACGAAATCTTCCATGAGATTATAAAACATTGTGTTTTTTGCACCAATAAAAGTCTAGTCTTCTCTGACCTGAATCTCTGTAATGTATAGACTGAACTCTGGTTAGAACTGAACTTATAATGATCCATTGTATACTCACTGTGGAGAACAGGAGCACTGCAGTCATTGACCTGTGTAACCTTTTTCAGTTGGATTCCTCTTTGAATGTCTGCCAGGAGTGCGCTGCGGACTGTCCCTTCAGAAGAACCGTTCAGTGGCTCTGGCTGTAAATGGAAAAGTAGATACACACCAACTGTCTGACTATACTGAACGAGGAACTGAAATGAAAACAGACCCAGTTTAAAACCCCGGATAAACTAATACCAAAGAATTGAGACACATTTGAAAACACAAAAGGTGTTGATGTCTGTATAATCAGACAATTCATATGAAGTATTAATAAATAATGCACTTTGTGGAGATAGTGCTCTGAGTATGTGTGCCCGTTTGTGTATGTAATTTTAGCTGTAATTAATAATGCAGCTTGTTCCAGGTGGTTCACATGGAGGATATGCTAATAAGTTGTGACAAAATATGTAGTTTCTGGTCATTTATAAGTATTAAATGCACTGTATTTGTGCATTACCTGAGGAAGAGCTGGTGGTGGAGGAGGAGGAGGAGGAGGGATGGACATGACGGCCTTGAAAAATCTGCAAGACAAAAAAAGAACTTTATCACAGGGCTTCAGGTAAATTTATAATTTGTTTGTGTATTTGTATTAAAGGAAGCGTACCCTACATTTTACTCAGTTGATCAAGTGGGTGTTTGTGACAATTATTAAAAAATGTCGCTTCTGACGGAAATCTTTATCGGTTCATTTCACATAAATGTGTAAAGTAAAATGAAATAGAAATTCAAATTATGTCCAGTGTTAAAATGTTGTTATAGAGTTTTTTTTTCTGTTAATTAGAAGCAAGTGTGCAACACCTGCCTGTAATTATTTCTTCTAGCGCTGAGCGCATAAATTTAAAGCTCCTGAGCATATGTGATGGGACATAGTTGTAAATAAAGTTTTCTCCAGGGTTTATGGTTCCAGCGTCCCACTCGCTACAGTCCTGCTTGCTGTTGTTTTATGGGCGGAAGCTTTTGTGTAGTGAAGCTTAATTTATTGTTGAATAGCTTAGAGCTTAGCTCCCTACGTTTTACAAGCAGCTCGCCCAACACTATTAAACCAACATTATATCTTAGGAAAAAAGTCTAACATTTCTGTGTTAAGACACATTTCTCTTACCTGAACATATTTGCGGAAAATTATATGATCTAAAAATTTGCAGAGGAGCTTTCTAAGTGACTTTTCTTGTTTAATTGCTATGACAACCACCTCTCTCAATGTTCAAAAATTGGGAACGTTCCATTATACTCTGTGAATAGTACAGTAAATGATTTATAAAGCCTACAAAATAGTTTATTCGTAGTTTTGACATATTTCAGGTGTTTCTTACGTACTTTTGTTCCCTTATTCTTCAACAAATTAGGCGATTCCATCATATAGAGACTACTAGCGACTTTTAGGACAGCCAATATTCTTTGTTTACTAAGAAGTTGGGAAACACTGACTCCCGCTACTTTCAGTGTTGAGCGAGTGTTAATGAAGTGGCAGCAGGGAAAAACTGAAGTAAGTAAGTAAGTAAGTAAGTAAGTAAGTAATTATTTATTTATATAGCGCTTTTTACAACAGTGTGTCGTCACAAAGCAGCTTTACAGAGTCCAAAGCCTAAACCCCCAAAGAGCAAGCTGAAGCAACAGGGTTGTTTGGGGTGGTACAAGTTGGTTGTTTTGGACTGAAGATGGAGGTGGACGAAGTGACAGTGGTAAGAAAAACCTCCATGTTAGTTGTTTTTAAAGAGAGAAACCAAGGACCAATGCTCAGTGGCTAAATGCTAAAGTGGATGGGCAGCATCAACAGTGAAGGAAGGAAGAGAAGGAAGGCCAAAGAGGAGGTTTATAGATGTATAGATGAAATTAGAATCATACTCAAAATTAATGTGGAAAATCAAATGACAGGCAGATTGTCAGTTTTGTGTCTCCCTAATTGATTCACAATCAGTGTTGCTTCCTAACTGGACAGGCTGATTTCACAGAAATGTGGTTGACTTGGAGTTGCATTGTGTTGTTTAAGGCTTTATTTTTTTGAGCAATTTATTTAAGAGGAAAAGAATACAGAATATAGACTTGCCTGAAGATATGCTGTAGCTAAGCTGGCGTGAGGACATCTCCTTATGGAATTTGTGTTGTGCAGCACAGAGACTGCAGAGATACCTGGCAATTCTGGATCTCTCCATGATGAATGTGTGTTTTTTATTACTAATGCTGCTCTCAATTACAAATTTACGCTTCTGGAAGAGGAAAAAAAACAGTCAGTGTAATTACAATGACCATAACGACCACTTTGAGATGCTTTCTGTACAAAAAGTCATTTCACAATTGAAGCACCCACTGAGGCATCCACCTTTCAAAATAGCCATAACGCTTTCCATGAAACTGGCGTTTATGAAGCATTCATAATGCTTTCTCACATTTGTCTCCGTTAATTTGTCTCTCACACAAGTCTCTGTTAATGGACATTATGTTCATACTTAACATTAAGTCTTTAGAGAGCTTTTATAATCTGTTATAAGTCATTATGTTCTCCTCCATAAAGCTACTTAATGCCAACATTTTACCTAATACCTGTTATAACGCTTTATGACACCAGCTGCTACAAAGAGTTAACGGTAACACTTTTCATTAAATCCAGTATTCAAAATAAATTACAAGTGCATTCAGTAAGCTTTTATAAAGTATCCATATTGTTTTATAACATTTGTCATTAACCTCTATTAATGTACATAGATGTTCATAATCACGGTCAAGTTTAATAATAATATGATGTAGCACATATTTATAACACATATTATTATAATGCATTAGGGCAGAAGATCCGCTGTGGCGACCCCGAAAGGGAGCAGCCGAAAGACAAAGAAGAAGAAGATTATTATAATGCATTATAAATTAACCTTTTGATTATTTGAATTTTTATCATAATGCATTATGTCACTTTGTGTTATAAAGCATCATAGCATATTCATATAACACTTTATGAATGTGGTTATACACATCTATGTACAATAACAGAGACTTATGGCAAGTGTTATTATACTTTATATAAAGCTTTAATAATGTGTTTATAATGCATTGTGTATACTGGATAGAAAGTGTTATCAAGTTCATTCAGTAAAATATTATTTTTTTTATCTTAATTTTGGGAACATTCATTTGCATTATCAAAGGCTTATGACAATTGTTATAAAGCATTATAAAATCTTTGGTTAATGTGTTTCTAAAAAAGGTACGTAGACTCACAACAGCAAATATGTTAGAAGTCTCTCTCCAGAGGAACCTAAACTTTGTCGATCGGATGTTGTTATTAGCTTCATATATAACAATGCCTTTGGCACATATACCCAGAAGCAGCTCTCCAGTGCTATGCTTCTTTTGGCAAGCCGCACGATAAACCAGTATGCCATACTCTGGTAACTGCTGGATGACCTGTACAAACATTTCAGTAACAATAATTTACTAAAAATTAAAAAAAAATTAAAACCAATGAGCCATTAAAATATCAATAACATTTTCTTTGAACCCATTATTTATAATACAATATGACCACACAAATTAAGCGTTAATAAAGTATTTTTCATGCTTTATAACCCTATAACATTGTAAATCTCTGTACACGAATGTTCAAAATCACATTTATTAAGAGTATAAGGATATATCATAAGACTGTCTATTTTAACTGTTCATTAACTCATTGAAAAGCCATGAAGCTTTGTAACTTTTGTGTTAAACAAATTTGGTAACATTTTCTTTAAATACGGTATTCATAATGCATTATAAGTGTGTTCATAAAACTTTATAAAGTATCCATAACGCTTTATAACATTTATTATAAGCCTTTAATGTACATAGATTTTCATAAATTGTTATAAGAGTTTGACATAAAGCTTTATAACAAAAAGTGACACAATGCATTATAACGAACTTATTTAAACTTTTGATTCTTTGGATGTTTATAAGCTGATAAACAGTTAAAATTTATCATTTATAATGCATTATGTCACTTTGTGTTATAAAGCATTATGGCATGTTCTTATAACACTTTATTAGAGTGGTTATGGACATCTATGGACATTAACAAAGTTTAAAGCAAATATCATAAAGCATCATGAATACTTTATAAATGTGTTTATAATGCATTATGAATACCGGATTTAGGTAAAGTGTTACCACAAATGTCTTATATGAAAAGGATTCATAATTGTTTATAAAATTTATAAGCTCTCTTTATAGGCATAAACTGTTGTTATTATTACCTCGATAAAAGAGACTACATTAATGTTAGTACATAAAGCTCATAAATGTTCTTAACAGACTGAAGGTAAAGTAAAATAATCATATTTAGTAAGAATGTCTAAAAAGCCAAAGAATCCCAAGTCTAATATATAATACATTATAATGGGTGTTATAAAGCCCTATGCCATATTGTTGTAACACAATATAACCCTGATTATGATCATCTACTGTATGTACAAAAATAGAGATTAATGACAAATGTTACAAAGAATTATGAATAATGTATAAAACTTATTGAATGCACTTATAATGCATTATGAATACCAGGTTCCAAATAATCTAACTGTGCTAAACCGATTACAATAAATGTGCATTACCTTGAGAAACTCCAGCTCTGCCTCCTCAGCCGTCATGTTAGAATTACTAGCATGTATTCGCAGTAATTCTTGTTTCACGTAGTGCAAGGCCATTTTCTCCAAAACACTTTTGGGGAGGTAGTGTTCGGGTTGATAGAAATTCGTTCCATAAACCTATCAGATGACATCAGACATCAGAATTTTTAAAAAGCAAGTAAAACATGCAGCCATACAGTGATGCCACTGTGTACATTGAATGGACACTGTGTTTAAAAAAAGCCAGCTGCAATAAAATGCAGACCAAATGGGACTACTATGGGATTGAGCAGTGGCGAGCCGTGCAATTTTTACCTGTGCCCAAAGTGATGCTCTGTCGGAAAAAAAAATCACCTGTCTATAACTATTTTATGCCTAAAAAAACATTTTATTTTGCAGGAGTGCAGTATAAAGAGTCGTGTATGGCGTCAAAAAGGGTCCAAAAGTTTTGAGAACTCAAAAACAGAATTCTTAAGCAATTTTCTTCATTGCACATTTTTTTGTGCTCGCACTTCTCATTTTTGCGCTCGCACTTCTCATTTTTGGGCTCGCGCTTCTATCTATCGCCCCCTCACGTCTAAAAATTTCTCACGTTTGATTTTTTGTAACGGGTGGGCGGGATCTAGACAGTAATTGGCTGCTCGAGAAAGTTCCAGCCCACCCAGCCATGCTTACACATCCGGCGACATCAGCGTATCTGCGCAAAACGTGTTTTGTTTTTGAAAAATGAGTTGAGAGTTTGCTTACTTCTATCAGCTATTTTAATTTTCATTTTTTTATTTTTCAGTCCCACTTTTTAAAATGTGTTAATCCACAATTTGTCATAATGAAGCACGGCTAGGTGGGCTGGACTTTTCTTGAGCAGCCAATTACTGTCTAGTTCCCACCCACCCATTAAACGGGTCCTAAATACAAAAATCGAACATGAGAAATTTTTAGACCCAAGGGGGCAACAGATAGAAGCGCGAATGCAAAATAGAGAAGCGCAAGTGCAAAATAGAGAAAAAATGTGCAACGAAAAAAATTGCTTACGAATTCTGTTTTTGAGTTCTCAAAACTTTTGGACCCTTTCTGATGCCATAGGAGCCTCTTCTATCATCAGATAGATAAGTCATTGTGTCGGTAGCACAGGAGCGCATTTTTGGGGGCTGAGAGCGACAGGCAGATAATATCGGCCAACACGTCTGTTTTAATTAATTTAAAATAATGTGTAAATTAAGCCTTTACATACAGTATGAGCATGTGAAATCCTGTCTCCAGTTCTCATTTGTAGCCCCCCACCCCCCATGTATTTGCACATAAACGCCATCATACTTTTTTCCTAAAAGGAGTTGTTTCATTCATTCATCCATTATTTCACGCTTAATCCTATACTAGGGTTGCAGTGGGTCTCCCAATGCCCATCCAGGGAAGAGCGCCCTGGGCAGATACACCCAGGACAGGGCACCAATCTATCATTG
>JAOUQT010076558.1:0-10142 GCA_025769995.1 Xyliphius kryptos
GAGGTCTGGATTTGGAATCATACTCAAAATCAAAGTGGAAAATCAAATGACAGGCTGATCCAACTTCAGTGGAAATTGCTCAAGACAAGTTAAAATGAGGCTCAGTAGTGTGTGGCCTCCACGTGCCTGTATGACCTCCCTACAATGTCTGGGCATGCTTCTGATGATGTGGCAGATCTTCTCTCCTACCATTCTCTCCTTCTCTCTCTCTCCCTCCATGTCTCCTGGTGTACTGGCCTGTCTCCTGGTATCTGCTCCATGCTTTGGACACTGTGCTGACAGACACAATAAACCTTCCTGCCACAGCTCACATTAATGTGGCATCCTGAATAAGCTGCACTACATGAGCAACTTGTGTGGGTTGTAGACACCGCATCATGTTACCTCTATGGTGAGAGAACTGACAGAATGCAAAAGTGACCAAAACACCAGCCAGAAAGAATGAAATCAGAGAAAAGGTCTTTGGTCACCACCTGCAGAAGCACTCCTTTATGGGGGGGGGTGTCTTGCTAAGTGCCTCTCGCATTTAAGCTTGTGTTATGACCCGGTAATAGAAATAAGCCAAATATTTCTTAATAAGAAATAAAGACTTGTCCATGCCTGTTTTAATGTTTTAATTAAAATTCTCCCCCACCCCCCACCCCCATTGTGCTCTTTATGTTACAACTTTGACGTGTAAATATCACTGAACACCCCATTATTACTACCACCATTTTATTATTTTTTTAAACCTCAGTTCACATTCAAGCTGTTTGGGGGTTTTACATCTTAACCACTGTGCCGTAAACTTGAACAGGAACCCCGTCCACATTCAATTTGGGAAATCCCGAATCATAACCATCTGGGCTGCTGAACCCACTGGTTTAACTCAGACGCAGAGCGATAATAAGAAACTGGTGGGTGTTTAGTATTTTTCAGCATGAGGAAGAATGATTCATAGTCAAGTCTCTTAATTTGTCACGGTCTGTACGTCTGCCTGCTCACATCTCTTTTTACAGCTTTTAACTGAACGAGAAAATACACTGTTATAAAACAGCAGGAATACGACTGGTTAATTCATTGAAATGTGAAAGTCATGAAAGTGATCAAATTAAGAAGAGAGATTCTACAACATACTTCAACACTTTTCAGTCAGTGATTTAGTTCCTCTTTTTTTCAGGCTGTTAATCTTATCTTAAACGTCTGACTTTTAACCATGATTACTAACGGCATATTCTTAACCCTTATAGGTCTGTTTATTTGTTTTTTGTCATATACAGTAATTTGTCAGTGTTTACTGCTGGCTATTAATACATTTTGGTTACATTTACACCAGTGCAATCTATTTAATATTTAAAAATGACAATCTTATATTACCCCATGTGACTTAACACCTATTTAGTACAGCAGAGTCAAGACTGGGTGTCCTGGCCTGCTTATGGTTAATGAAAACTAGAAATTCAATTAAATTTAGACTCTTATTTTTGCACACACATATACAGTACAGGCCAAAAGTTTGGACACACCTTCTCATTTAAAGGGTTTTTTCCTTTTTTCCCCACTACTTTTTAAACTGTAGATTCTCACTGAAGGCATCAAAACTATGAATAAACACGTGGAGTTGGTGAAATAACTGAAAACGTGTTTTACATGCTAGTGTCTTCAAAATAGCCACCCTTTACTCTGATTACTGCTTTGCACACTCTCAATGAGTTTGTAAAGGTAGTCCTAAAATGATTTTCAGGTGTGCCTGTAAGGGATAATTAGTATACTTAATTAGAATGCCAACAGTGTGCAAAGCAGTAATCAGAGCAAAGGGTGGCTTTTTTAAAGAAACTAGAATATAAAACATGTTTTCAGTTATTTTACCTTTTTTTTTTATTTTGTAAATAACTCCACGTGTTTATTCATAGTTTTGATGCCTTCGGTGAGAATCTAAAATGTAAATAGTCTTGAAAATACATAAAACGCATTGAATAAAAATGTGTGTACTGTACAATTTTTTGGCCTGTACTGTATGTAGATAGATATAAAAAAAATCTAAGTTTCCTTTAAAACAGAATAATACAGATGTACTGTGTGCATGGTGTATTTTGCATGACTTTTATTTTGAATTGGGTTTAGTCCATTGGTTCAGTCCTGAACAGAATCCCAACTTTTCCTTTTTTTAAGTAATCTTAGGAAACCAGATATATTAAAAGTGCAAACTTGAAGAGGTCATGAGCTGTGACATTCTGTAAAGTTTCAAAAGCATTATCGATACTGCCAAACACTGATATTCTGATTAATTTGACAACACACTTATTGTGGATGTATTTGTTGTATACATGTTTAATTATGTACATGGTCAGTTGTAAACATTACTTGAAATTCTGAAAATCACCACCAGCTCACAATTCACTGTGGTGAATAAACATAATTAGAGCCTGATAATTGTTCTCCTGTACATCACAGGATTCTTTTGAGTCATAATGCTTATGTTGCTATATGTAGCTTTGTTGTTGTACACTTATATTACACTGTTAGTACTTTTAAATGTGATCAAAAGTGATATGACCTATATAATCCAAAATTCTTCGTGTAGCTTACAGGTGATGTACATTATGACTCTTACTCCAACTCATAACTCAGAAGATCCAGTGATGTTCAGGATAAACATGTAAACAGAAGAAAATGTATCTGGTTCTGAACATATTTACATACCACATAACATTTCTGCCATTGGAAATGCAGAACCAGAGCCAAATATAGACATAATAAAGTCTAAGTAATGACAATGTAATATTTGTATGTAATTATTTTTTTTTTTTAACATGTTCATGTTTCAAGCATAAAAATAGTTTATATAAACAGCTTTAGTAGTACAAAAATTTTCTATGGATTTTGCAGCCTCTCAGGGTTCAGAACAGTCTGACATGAAACACATTATAACGAGTGCAAAGCAGATTTGTGGTTTTCCGTGTCGTACAAACTACGATGCATGTGGTTGCAGCTGTAGTTCTTGATCTGGGTCGCATGATGTGTTCCTGATCGATATACTCCTTCTTGTGAAGACCTGAGTAATCTGATGTCTGAATGATGGGCAAAAGAAAAAGTAGAGCACTGGGTCAAAGCACAGGTTAAGTATGGCGAGTAGCATAGTGGACTCCTTGGCTAGGAAAAGTTTCTTCCTCACCCCACAGTCAGTAATAATCTCATTTTGGGTGAAGGTGTAAGGCATGCGCACGGCATGATAAGGCACAAAGCAGACAAGATAAGCCACCGTCACCATCCCGATGTTGACCGTTGCATGATGGACATCAGCCTGCTCCTTGGGGTCTCCTCCACGTTTGCCCCAGAGCTGCTTCAGGACCAAGCCATTGGACAGGAGTACAGCCACGGCGGCATTAAGAAAGATCACCATTCCCAATAATACAGACAGCATGTGCCAGTGCTTGCCAACGTTCTGCTTCAAGTCTGCGCAGGTTATAGAAGTGCTGTTGGAAAACTGCTCCTTGATTGGAATGGCCATGTTGGGGACGTTGATGAAGAGCACCAATAGCCAGACCACACCTGACATCACCATGGCAAAGCCCACTTCCTGCAGACGTAACAGCTTAGAGCTACGGGTGATCTGCAGGTAGCGCTGCACGCTGACAAAGGCGAGGAAGATGATTGAGGCGTACATGTTGATGTATATAAGTGGTGCACTGACTTGACACTGAAAGATTGTCAGCCGCTGAGATTTCACACCCAAATCTTTGGCAATTTTTACTGGCAATGCCAGAGTCAGCAAAAAGTCTGCAGTCAGAAGGTTAATCAAGTAGACGTTCATACACTTTTTGGTGTTTTTACTGTATATAAATGCCCAGAGTGCCACCAGGCTGCCAGTCATGCCTATAAGAAAGATGATGATGTAGACTGGGGCGAAGGGCACCATCTTGTCATTGACCACACAGCTATTATTATTCACACTAGGATCCGCGGTGTACAGGTTGCCAGCCATGTCTGCAGAAGGAGGTTGGGTTTTAATCTACTAAAAGGCAGCGAGTTTCCTTCACTGTGCTCAGGAAAACAATTGTTACCACATAACAAAAGGTTGGGGGCCTCTTTGCTGTTTTGTTCTGTGAAGTCTTCTAGTGCTAAGCTGCTGTTTCTGCTCTGCGATGTGTTTTTAGAGGAAGTGGTAATGAACCCACCAGTCTAGCAGTCGAACTATTATCCATAAATCAGGATTAAAACCTGCAGAAACAAGAAATTTCAATTTTTTTATATTCAATGTACCCTTCATGTAACCACATAGCATCTATTATGCATCTTTAATAAAAAAAAACCTTACATTTATGTTACGTTGCAGATGTTTTTATCCAAAACTGTTTACTAGTAGCACAAATTAAAGCTTGAGGTCAGAGCACAGGGTCAGCCCCGAAACAGCACCTGGGGAAAAATAGAGGTTATGGATGGTGTTTAAGGGGACTGAGCTGTCATGACTCAAAATCTGTAATACATTCAATTGGTCTTGCATTAAAAAACTCCCTGACAGAATCTCTTTACTGAAAGTACAGCAACTTAAAGGAAGAACTAACTGTGTCACAGTTGTTAATACCCCTTGTAATCAAGCAAGTGAAATCAAGACCTAAATGACACTTGTGTTCCATTTTTTTTTAAATATGAATATGAGGTCACATCCAGCCTCCTCTTACTCATTCGTCATTATGAAACGTCTGGTAGCAGTGTTGTCATTTTGATTTTAGTCTGGTCTGATTTTCAATAGCAAGAATCAGATTTACCTCCATCAGATTTGGTGATAAACAAATATGATTACAACCTGATCCATGTTCTTCAGTGTAGGTGTTTCTTCTGTACATCACTGGATCCTCTGAATCATGAACTGGTTTGGGAGTCATAATGCCAATATTGCTACATTTAGCCTTGCTGTTGTTCAGTTGAATTACTCTATTAATACTTTTGTGCTTATTACTTGGAAAGAAGACCACTAAGTGATACAACCCTTAAAAATCTTTTTTGTAGATGTACAGTATAATTACATGTAACAGTATTATTATTATTATGACTCCTTAACTCAAAATTTATAGCATCCAGTTATGTACAAGATAAACATACACTCTGTAGAAAATCATGTTCCAAACATATTTATTTACTGCAGAATGTGAGGGAGAATATTTTTGGGAAAAAAACATTTATATTGCAGTTGAAAATTCAACTTGGATCAAAATCAGTCTAACAAGGTCTATAGCTAAAAAGAGAAACATTTTATATTGCTCTTTGTATAATAGTGTATTAAAATAGAACTGCTATCTTGGCTTTTTTTTTTGGCTTGTTCCAGTTAAGGGTCGCCACAGCGGAGGAAATCTGCATATTACACTTAATATTTACCTGGACTTTGGAGCGGCATGACAAGTTCACACAAGTTGTTGGGGAGAGATGAATGAATAGTATCAGCAAACAACAAACAAGTGCCTACAGTTGTCAGGTATTACTGAAATCATTTCATTGACCATATTTGAGCTTGCCAAAGATTTCCACCAAATGATTGTCAAAAGTAGTTACCTTATTTACATGAAGTGTTAATTCAACAGGTCATAATATTGAGGCACTTGGTGAACATTACATCACATTGTAGATAATTTGCCAGTAGCTGTACTTGATAGTTGGACTCAGGGCATTAAGTGACACATCACCCATAGAATAATAAGATCTATTGGCCTTGCTTAAAAACCCATATAGCAACTTTGGTGCCTGTGTGATTAAAATCGAAACTTTTAGATTGTTAGTTCCACAAACATAGTCTTTGAGTCAATGTCCGTATGTCTCATCTATAAAATTTGCATTAACCAAACATTTGTGTGGTAAACGTCGCTTAAACAGCATTTTGTCCACTGTTGCTTGGTCAACCCACATCTATGACACTGATAAGATCAAAACACTGCCTCATTCATGAATTGTATGGTAATCAGCCCATGAAACCAGTGACCGTAATTTGTTCATAACTAAGATTTTCAAAAGGATCTATAGTGTCGCTTGCTTTCTTCTGAGCTTAAAAACAAAGAAGCAAATATCTAATACATGTTGAATTGTTCCGTTATGAAAGTATTACTTCCTAAATCACTGGAATTGACTTTGATTACACCCTTAATATTAACTTACGTTAAATACAACAGGGTTTTAACAGCAGATATTAGTTTTAAAATTACAGAACAGACCTAAAGGTCTCCGAACACATTAGAAGAAACATGAATATTAGACTATTCATATAAACTTACCAATATGAGTGCTAATCCATTTCTAAATGACGTTATTGCTGGAATGTGAGGGTGATAACATGCCACAGAGCATATGAGCACATCAGAGCCGCTAGTGGAGTGCAGTGACGTAGCGGAAACCTAAAGTTTCCAGTTCTCTGAAAAAAAGCCACAACCTGCGTGCTAGCTTCAGCTGAATTAAACAAACTCTGACAGAAAAAACCTACACTGCCAGTAGTTACATTAAATATAAATCACACGCCACTCCCTTTCTTATCTGAAGAGGAAAAAAAAGCTCTATATTAGTTCAGGAAGTGAAGATCTGATACAATACAAAATGGGGAAGTTAGATCCGAGTGGTCTTTAAAGAGCAAATCAACAAACGTTTCTTCATTACGTGTTTGTGTGTGTGTGTGTGTGTGTGTGTGTGTGTGTGTGTGTGTGTGTGTGTGTGTGTGTGTGTGTTTTCAAAATTCAATATTTATTATCTGTAAGTGACAAAAGTATGTAAACCATAAAATTTGAAGATGAAATGAGTGTCAAATGTTATCAATGGAAGGCCAAATAATTAATTTGAAGGTAAAATTAGCGTCATATGTTATCAATGGAAGGCCAAATAATATTAATGTTTTCTGATGCCAATGGAAAATGTTATGAAACCATCTCTAAATGGAGTTCAGACTCCAACAAGCCACAGTCAATCACCTTAAATAGTTTTGGTGGTTGACCAACAAAGCTCACACCAAGGGGAAAGTCATCCTTCATAGTTTCTCATCGTACCTACTTAGCAACTAAAGGCCTATCTCGTATTGTCCAATAATAAAGTACATGAGTTTATCATTAGGAGAACATTAAACAACAATGGTGTGTGAGGCAACGTTGCAAGGAGAAGGCTGCTCCTTCTTTAAAATAAACTATGCCTCTGATTTTGTGGGAATAGTTTATGGATGGCCGTTTTCTCTTCCAACATGGCTGTGAAGCAAGGTCACAAAGTTATGATTGAGTGAGTTAGGTCTGAAAAATTCCAATGTGCAGTTACCAGGGAGAAGGAGATTATCATGAGGAGGTGTCCCCTTATTAAAAATAAACCTTGAAACAAAAACTATTACATACATAAATGAATGAATAAATAAATTACTTATTAAAAAAGAAACTACAGAGAGGAAAATGCTTTGCAAGTGAAATTTTTATTTTGAAAATTGATTTGTTTAATACAAGTTTCTCTGTTAAAGCACTTAGTTTAAATATTATCACCAGCTTCCTTGCTGTCAGCTTTTATCTGATAATAAAGTACACTTTTTTTTTTCCTTTTTACTTTAAACCTAAGTTAGTAAAAAACTAAAGACTCAAAACAAGTCTTAAAATTTACATTATAGTGAACTGGACCATCAAATAAAAGTTGTTAAATCACCACAGAATATTTAAATCCAATAACATTGTAAATTTTTTAAGTGATTTTCATAAGTGTAACTATGCAAATGCTGTATTACTGTTTATATATTTTTTATTAAATTTATTTCTATACACATTTTATATAAAGTGGCAGGTGATCCAGTGTCCGCACTAATAAGAGTCTGCAGTGCACTGTTCTGTCCCATGAAAGAAACAATTTGGAAAGTGTGGAGTTCAATATTTACAAGTTTCAATTAAATACAACCATAAAAATGTCTAAATTAAGTGCAACAATAAATAACATTCACATTTTAATAATGTGGTTACCTTGTCAAATAGTTTATGTAATATGGCGGCCGTGAGGCCTTCCAGGTGCCGTGGATACTACATACTTGCTTATTTAAGGGTGTTGTAGGACCAAAATGACCAATGTGTGCCCCTGTGCAAGGCCCTAACCCTCATCTGTATTATAACCCGAGTGTTTGGATTCTTTTAATAAAATTGGCTGTAAAATGACCTCATGTCAACAGCATTTACTAGATCTTAACTAGTACATACTATTTATCAGTTTCAGGCTCTGCTCCTGTTTCTATGGAATCTAAAATCTTGCTTTGTCTCTCATCTTCCACAATTTTATCCAAGGACACTTTATTTAGCTCTTGACTGGATGTAATGTTTCCTCTTCTTCTGGTCAGCTGAGCCCTGAAGTCTTTACAGAAGATAAAATATATAAGAGGATCCATGCATCCATTGAGTGCTGAAAACAACACCGCCACCTCCTTCACGATGTACATTGTCTGTTGTACGCAGTTCCTTTCTTCTAAATTCTGAAAGATATAAGGCAGCCTCACAAAGTGGTATGGCATGAAACACACACAGAAGACCAAAACCAGGACCAGCATGTTTCGCTTGGACTTGCTGAGTCTGTTGTTGCATTTTTGAGACTGTTCAGCGAACTGGGTGTGTTGAAGTTTTCGCACTGTGCCCCAGTAGAACAAAATTAGGGAGACAGATACGAAGCTGAAAATGACAGCTGAGATTAAGTGGATGCCTTTGTAGACCATCCGGACCTGGTCACTATGTAAAGATTTGCAGCCAATTCCGTGAGCATTACCGCTTTTAGACGTGTAGAGGAAAACCATGACGTAGACGGAGGCAGTTCCACATAAGCCGACCCATGTAATAGAGGAGATGGTTCTCGCAGCACGGACTGATTGCAAAGCATGAGTCTGCAGTGGGTGGACGATTTTCAGATACCTGAAGAAAAGCAGTGCAATTAATAGAGGTATTTGCAGAACCGTACAGATGTGAGTTCATAAGGACACTGCAGTGATAGATCAAAACATCTCATGGGGTAACAGATTGAATAAACTTATCTCAATTTTCCCTGCCTAATCATCTACTAGGGTTGCAGAAAGGTTTCCCATGATTATCCAGGAGAGAATGCTTTGGGTGCTGGGCAGATATACTCAGGACAGGGCACCAAACCATCGCTGGGTGCCCTGTATCCACTATATAGGGGCAGTTTAGATCAATTTGGATCAGCCAATTCACCTTGAATCCATGTTTTTGGACTGTGGGAGGAAACGGGAGAACACAGAGAAAACCCACTTGAACATAGAGAGAGAACATGGAAACTTCACCCAGATTGGATCAGCAATAAGAGGAAAGTTTTAATGTTTTCGCTATTAGTAGCTTAAAATACCATATTCATCCCAAAAATGTTCAATAAGATCAATATGGATTTATCCATATTTCTGGATTAACACCATTTAATCTAGGATTATATTTTGGCCTCAAGATCCCAGTTACTTGCAAAGTTCCTTCGTCCTGATAGATGTATTTACCTGTTTGCAGCAATGTACTCCATGAAGAGGATGCTGGCATACATGTTAAGGTAGAAGCCCGCTGCGGCAAAGTTGCAGTAAATCTTTCTTATTATTATAGAATTGCTTGCATAATTAGCAATACGTAGCGGCAGAACGAGGCAGAGACAGAAGTCTGCAGCCGCCAGGTTTTTCAGGTAGATTGTGACACTGGACTGGAGTCGTTGGGAGGTGCAGAAGTAAACCCGCATGGTTATGGTGTTCAGAGCTAAACTCATGAGGAAAACCAATGAATAAGCAAAAATTAGAAAGGATCGTGCTGCACCACCACTCCGATCACAGTCCTCGGTTCTGTTTGTTTCTGGGGTGGCAGTGAAGTTAGGGGCTAGATTTGTGTTGCTCATTGTCGGCAGTGGCGGTGAAGGCATGTGGAAGTCAGACATGTTGATCTCTCTATTTTGGGAAGTTGTGGTCAGGGGTTGGGTGTCAAAGTCTGGAGGATTCAAAAGGCAGGTAAAAGAAGCTGGGTCACAGATGAAAGTCTTTCTGTTACAGCAAACAAAAATTCAGTTATTATAATCAGCTGCATGAACATCAATAATATAAGATAGATATGCCTTTATTTGTCCTACAATGGGGAAATTCACATTCTCTGCAGCAATTTACAGTAGTTGGGAAAGTTAGAAATATACATCCAATAAAG
>JAOUQT010076567.1:0-10141 GCA_025769995.1 Xyliphius kryptos
ATTTATTTTTTATAGCAAGCATCTGTGGAAGAGATGGGTTTTTAGAAAATAAATGTATGTTGAAAGTCTATTTTTTATTTGAAATGATTATTTAACTTATTTGTTTTTTGTTTTTATTTTGATATCAATTGTATCCTTGGAAAACTATTAATTGACTGCCACTTTTTATCCAAACTTTTAGAATCTATTTGTGAGCTTAAGCACTTTCCTATGTGATCGTTGTGTTGCCTGTGTGTGGACAGCTACTTTCTGAAAAGAATGTGCGAGTTTCAATTTTAATGTACTATAGCCACTATAAAAAATATAGTCCATTACAGTGTTCTGATGGCGATAGGCTTATATTGAACAGTCTTGCACATCATTATTATAGTACGGTTGTACATAACATCACAATGTACTTGCACAAAAAGAAATATATGTACCTGCAAGAGAAAGCATGTCGGAGTTTAAAAGCTAGCTTGGGGTGGATGACTATAAAGGATGAGGATAGTTCAGACCAAAAGGTAATGCTTTTTAGTGAAGAGTGTGTAGATGTCTACCCTGGAGCAAGCTGTAGGATGTCCACTCAGTGTGTGGGCAGTGTTCAGTATTTTAAGTTTTGTCTTCCACATTTCATCTCATGGCCTGTGTAGTCCCTGCACAAAGCAGATAAGACTGACAGAGAGCCATGAAAAACAGCATTACGATGCCAGTTTATTTCATCCACCAGATGGTAAGGGCTCTTGGTAATTACACATTTATACCCTCCCAGAATTATTTTGTCAGCGGCATAAGATTTTTGTTTGTTTGTTGCGCACGTGTGTGTATACACAGTTCAGGCCAAAAGTTTGGACACACCTTCAATGCCTTTTCTGTATTTTTACGACTATTTATATTGTACATTTTCACTGAAGGCATCAAAACTGTGAATTGACACATGTGGAGTTATGTACTTAACAAAAAAAGGTGAAATAACTGAAAACATGTTTTATATTCTGGTTTCTTCAAAATAGCCCTTTGCTCCGATTGTTGCTTTGCACACATTGATTCTCTCAATGAGCTTTAAGAGGTGGTTGCCGGAGTTGTTTGGCACTTGTTGGCCCCTCTGCCTTCACTCTGCGGTCCAGCTCACCCCAAACCATCTCGATTGGGTTCATGTCTGGTGACTGGAGGCCAAGTCATGTGCCGCAGCACTCAATCACTCTCCTTCTTGGTCAAATAGCCCTTACACAGCCTGGAGGTGTGTTTGGGGTCATTGTCCTGTTAAAAAATAAATGACGTCCAACTGAACGCAAAATGTCGTTGGATGCTGTGGTAGCCATGCTGGTTCAGCCCAAACAAATCTCTTCTGCTAGTTGTCTTTCCCTAGCAGTGGTTTCCCAGCAGCTATTTGACCATGAAGGCCTGATTTGCCCAGTCTCCTCTTAACAGTTGTTCTAAAGATGGGTCTACTGGTAGAACTCTCTGTGGCATTCAACTGGTCTGTGATCTGAGCTGTTGTTAACTTGCTATTTCTGAGGCTAGTGACTCGGATAAACTTGTCTTGAAAAGTAGAGATGACTTTTGGTCTTCCTTTCCTAGGTCGGTCCTCGTGTGTGCCATTTTCGATGTTTTAAGTTTTAGCAATTTTCTGGACTGACTGACATTCATTTCTTGTAATGATGGCCACATGTTTTTCTTTAGTTGGCTGATCAGTTTTTGCCATAATATGAATTTTAACACTTGTACAATAGGGCTGTCCGCTGTGTAGTAACCTAACTTCTGCACAGCACAACTGATCCCAACTTCATTGCTAAAGTAAGGAATTCCACAAATTAACCCTGATGGGCACACCTGAAAACCATTTCAGGTGACTACCTCTTGAAGCTCATTGAGAACAATGAAGTAGCACAGATCAGTTAATAATGTAAAAATAATAACAGCAATTTACTTAATTATAAAAAAAAATAAAAAGCCTGTGGTGGGAATGGGCTGTCTTTTTAATATTTTTACCATGTGGTAAGGTGACCTAAATCTATTAATGCATTTCCAAAATGGTTCTCCAATAGTCATTCATTTTGTTTGCAAAGCATTGCTGTGAAATACTTTTAAATAGATTCACAAATGTGTATTGTAAATGAACATTTTTTTAAATAGGGTCAAACCACAAAAATGCAGCAGAATACATGACATTTACTGAAAAAACATCATTTAGTCAGTGAAAATGTATACTTTGTTGATCCACTTTTATATTTAAAATGGGTTTTGGACATTTGTTTTCTTTATATAAGTTTGTAAATCACATCCTTAGCAAGAGATGCCTCAGGGAACAAAACAAGGTCTAGGGTGAGTTAAGTTTTGTGTGGTAGAACTTGACTGGTCAACACAAAAGCCTGAATTGCAATAAACCCTTTTGGGATGAACTAGAATGAAATTTGCAAGCCAGGTCCTCTTGTCAAAATCAATGTCTGACCTCAAAAATGCTCTTCTGTGTAAATGGGCAAAAAGACATACTCTAAAATATTGTAGATAGGAGAAACCGCCTTGGAATGGATTGGTATGAAAGCTCTTGTAGGTGTGCCTATGATTTTTAATATTTTTTACTTATTTTTTTGTCCATATACTGTATTTCAGCAGTTAACACACTGATTTAGTAAACAGTTTAAACACCATGTAAGTTTGGGTTGTATAGCTATTTGAACTAAATATCAAGCTTTCACCATGATTTAATGTCCATAATAATGTTCACTATTAATTATATATCATAATAATAACATTCAAAAGAAACTTCAATTGAAAAAATTGGCATATTTTGCCCATCTGGCTTAATTTCTGGCAGTTTTTCCTGTTTTCTCTACTTAACAATGTTTTTAACTTGAACAGCTCTACCATTTACAGCACTAAATCAGGGATCAAGCATCTTCTTTCACCAGTATCCTGCCTCAAAGCTGCCAACGCTAAAAGCTGACTAGCTCCCGTATCCTGCTCCTTCTCCTACTGATGGACTTGTTTCTCCTCATTTTCCGTCCCATTCGGGGAGGGGGGAGTATTGCCATGCTTTCCACATCTGGCTAAATGTCATGAAAATACATTTGAACTTCATTTAACTAGCAAGAACCACATAATCCTGGCTATCCAATTACTAACCTAATTCTTAATTTGAATTGGCAATAGTTTATCGCATACACCCAAGTGGACTTAAGTGGACTTATTAAACTCCTACACGGTGCTTGGTTTGTGCTGCTTCCTGCAAAGTATTGATTTGAACCTGCCTACGTATGCTGAGCTTTATTTCTGTGTATTCCTCTCCTCTGAATCTGACCTCTCACGAGCATACTGACATTCTTTCTTGCCTGTGCCCTGTGTTTTGTGAGTACACTAATCCGTGATGCTGCATTCTGTGCAAAAATCCTGCTTTTGATTTAAAATCAATTGATACGATCCGATCATCTGTCTGGAAGGTACTACAGTAGGGAATCCAATCTTTTGGTAATTGCATTATACAGTTAATATACACAAACACAGGACTATATAACTGTTCCAATGGTAAATATTTTAATGATACATGACATGGCAAATGCGAGTTTTTAAAACCATTTCCTTCTTGAGGTTTGGGGGAATTTAAAGAATGCATAGCCGTACAGTTTTATATACTCTCCACATAATATGAAAATAAAATAAAATAAAATAAACAAAAGATTACAAAAGTGCCTAATGACTTGATCAACTGCACATATGCACTAGAGAGATGTACCCTGTCCACCCTCGCTGCTCAAATCAAGTGCCGCCCACAGACATGCCGAAAACCACAGAATGTAGTGTGGTTTTTTTTATTAAGTAGCGTTAAGTAGGGTTAAGTAGCGGCGCCAAGCTGGAACCAATGGTGAAAAGGTGCATATCCTGCCTGAGTCTCTAAAGCAAGCTGGTCAAGCACAGTCAAGGGAAACCAAAAATTCCCAACCAAAACAAATGCAAAGCCGGTAGCTATAAACTGAACAATATTGTAAGAGATTCTCTATCATGACTCTAACCCTAGAGGAACAAGTTTATGGAGCTTGAAGTATATGCACTTAGCATTGGGGAAATAATTGGCTTCAGGGTCAACCATAGAAATAAATCATGGCTGTACCTGAGCCTTATTGTGTACAGTATTTCTATGCTGCTTCAAATTTGTTGTAAAGGAAAATTGACTCAGAAGTCACCTTACAGCTTCTGCTGTTTGTTGGTTTAGCTTGACTATCTATTTTTTATTTATTCATTTGGACATTTCTAGCCATATCAGGCTTGTGCAGCAGGTTTTTGCCCATCTACTTAATAATCCTGCCTTATTTATTAAAGCCAGAAAATGTGTGTTTTACTAAAGTGGTTTCCTTATTGTTGCGTTCTCTCCTAAGAGAGTCAAAGTGGACATCAAGAAGCGTTAAACCTAGGTCTCTCCACTGGTTAATGAATTTGTTACTCAAAAGCACAAAAGTCGCTTCATCAATATATTTTTGGCTTTATCTTTCCCCAGTCATGCTCAATAACTTTTATGTCCGGTGACGGTGCTAGCCAATCCTGGAGCACTTTGATCTTTCTTATTTTCAAGATCTTAGACACGAAGGCAGTATCCTGCTGCACAATTTGCCTTCTCTTGTGGTTTGGACAATAATGGGCAGCAAGAACGTCTTAATACTTTAGGCTGTTGATGTTGCCATCCACACTGCACAGTTCTTAGACACCCCCCGTACTGATAACGCCAAACCATGTAACCTCAACCCATGAATTTTCCACCACCATACTTTACTGTGTGATGAATTTAATTCACTTAAATAAATTTAAGGTCTTATGCAGTATTTGAGGCGATTGGGATGCAGTTCAAAGGGTGATTTAACAGAAGAGTTAACCTTATGCAACTTTTCTATTGTCCATCCTTTCTGCAAACTCTGGGCCTTGGCAAATGCCACACATTTTTTTTGTTTTCCATTTAATGTTGGTTTATGAGCACTATTTCAGCCATGGAGACCACTGCGTGAAAAATCGCCAGACTGTTCTGTACAGCATTTTCTGGTCACCAGTTTTCATGTAGCTCCACTGTAGTGGAGAAACAGGGCAGACCCTGAACTATCAAAGCAATAAAAGTTCTTCTTGAACAGATGTCTTAAGGGGTCTGCCTGACCTGGGTTTGTCATGAACATTACCAGTTTATTGGAATCTTTTCTTATCCTCTTCACTTGATGTTTGGCCACATTAAAGATGTCTGCCACCTCAGCAGCAGACTTGGTCTTCAAGAACCTTATGATCAGCGCTTTGGTTGACTGTTGAATCTTTGGCATGTTGTCAGAGGTTTGGTTGCACTTTACATGAAAGTGTGGTGTGCTGGGGTTCTTTTCATACACACTTAGAAATGCGTTAGTTTGTTCATTAAAACATTATTTGTTTCAGGTGAAGCTTATATTCCATTTTAAACCGTGTCTTCGTCAATTTGCTGCCACATCCCCTAGAATATGTCTTTTATCATTTTCTTTAGAAATGGCTTTGAAAATGTATTGAAAAATCAATTTTTTGTATAGACACTGATTCTACTTTGTTCTTGATCCAAGTCTAAAGATACAAATATAGGCTGCATGAAATGCATCTGTTTTGATGCAACAGGGCAAAACTTTCAGTTGTTTTAAAAATCGAACGTAGTGCCAATTTACTGGGCAACTAAAGATTTGAAGTCATCTTTGTTGGTGCATTGGATTAAAGGCATTTATTAAATAATACATACTGCTAGATCTGTAGATTTTAAGCTAAGCAATTTGGTGACAACCAAAGGAAGTCATTTCAACATTAAGTTTCCTAAACACTGTAATTATTGTTACTAGTTTTGAATTGTGTCAATCTTCATTTTGTTTTAAAGGCTTTTTGTTATAGTGATGCCTTTTGTCGCATGACTCCACCTTTAACAGCAGCACAGATGCGACCGCAGTGTAGATTCAATCTGCCTTTCTTTATACCTCTCTTTCACTCAGTGTCGGGCTACTTCTCTTCTCACATCATTTCAGTGTCCCTGACTTTCTCTTATGGCAGCTGCACTGATTTCCCTTTCCCTCTTTGCTGTGTTTGGTTATCCTTTCAGTCTCTCTCTCTCTTTCTGTCACAGCGCAGGGGCTGAGATCGTATAGCGTGTGTGAGAGTGTGTAACTGAGAAGAGGGAGAGAGAGAGCGGGAGAGAGAATCGACTCTCTTCTCTACACGCATACACATTTCTCGCGTCCTCTATAACCGCAAGGCTGCACTCGGAGCTCGGAGGCAGGGAATCGGGGTGGCGTTACCCCGCACTCGGCCGCTGCGATGTCGTTGTTGATGGTTGCTGTTGTGCTGTGCGGAATCGGAGATGTACAAGCTCACAGCCAGAGGAGAACAGCTGATGATAAAGAAGGTAAGAGCAGCAGCGCTGTAGGAGGTCTGTGTTTATAAGGATGCGTGTGCACTAAACTTGTGCCGCCGCTTATTTAGGATGCGGCGCACAATCCAGCATCTCTTGGTTCCTTGCGCATTTAGCAGCGATCGCTGTGCGTGCCGGCTTCAACCGTTCAAAGCCGGGATTGCGTCCTAATGCACGTCTCTAATGAGCTATTAAAGTTTATTTGCACTGATGGATCAAATGTCTTGTCTATGCATCAATCGGTGAAGCGCATCCGAAAGACAAAACTGCCCGTCTTACAAAAGGGCAGCGCGGAGTGGAGCTTGTTGGTGGTTACTCGCCGAAAGGAGATTCTTGCAAAAAGTGTGATGAGATTATATACAAGCATCTCTGATGCCCCAGATGTGCGCGCACGTGTGTGTGTTTGGAAAGAGGGGAGGTATTAATGTTGCATGTTGCATATGGTTGCATATTGTTGCATATTAATATTGAACCTGGATGATGACGCCAAGATAATCTGTGGTGAAACCCATTAAACGATCAAGTCATTTTCTCACCAATCTGTGTTATTAACCACGTCGTGCAACAATGAACCACACATCAACTTCATAGGAGTCTCATATTAGATTTAACCATTCCAAAACCTTTTTTTTTTTTTTACCATTATGTGTAATGACTTGTGTGTTGCTGGTTGTCTTCCTGCATGACCCACCATAGTAAAATCTGTTTATGCACAGATGGTGCTGGTATTTCTTCATACTTTGATAAAAATTTAAATTCATTGTTCTATCAATAATGGCAAACCATCCTAGCTCTGTGTGTGTGTTCAGAAAGCCTTGTGTGAAAGTGCTTCATTCTATATTCATGTTGGAGCTGGATGATGACGCAAGATAATCTGTAGTGACCAATTAAACTAGTAGTAGTGTTTTTTTCCACCAGATTTGATGCCCTTTGTGTTATTAATCCCTTTATATATCAATGAAACACCTTAACTTTAATCTAGTCTCACATATCAGATTTCCAAATCTCAACCATAGTCAGTGGCCAACTTGTTCTTTCAATTAGTCCGTTCCCCCCCTTTCTGCTTAACAAATCTACAAACCATGACCAAAACCATTATTACCTTACACTTTCCCCACACATGCACATTAGTATATTAGACGGTGTAAACAGATCATAGCTGTTTCATAATGATGCAATGAATTTTAAACAATGCACAGGTTTTTTTTTTTTTTTTGTTTTGCATTATACCATTATTCACCGGTCTCATTATCTGAAAAAATTCTTATTTAATAAGACAAATTATTCATGAACAAAAAAAAACAAAACAACAAAGGACTGAGTTTAGTCGCACCTGGCCCTGCTTTTTAATAACTAATAGCTGCTGTTGTACTACAGTGACAGGACCATTAGGAAGAATGGTTTAGGGTTGTCCTTCAAAACTTGACATAATCAGCATGTGTACAAAAGATAATTTTGACATTTTCTACCGTATCCAGTGCATCTGATGAACTTCAGATGATTCATCATCTTAAATGAAAATGTCAGGAAACTATGTTCAGAGATTAGTGAATAATCTGAGTGTGTGGCTGCACTATCCATGCATCTCAAAGGCTTTGTAGTAGGAAAGATGGTCAAGGTCATATCAGTGTTTGCTTCTTAAAATGATTAATGTGGAGACAGCTTAAGTCTTTTTAAAATAGGAATTTTAAAACAAGGTAGCCTGACTATTAATACATACATTTAAAACTGTACATAATTTATGGCACTAGATGGCACAATTTATGGCTAATAAAAAATGTAATATGACAAAATACATGTTTTTCTTTTATGTTTTTGAAATGTATATATTCATGATGTAGAATTTTTTGATGGAATGAAAAAAATAGATGTGATTAAAGTAGTGGAGGTTGCCTGGATTGTTCGCTTGAGTGATGATAGTTTAGGAAGAAGGGTGCAGATTTGATGATAGTCAAACCACTACAAAAACTAAACATGTAAAGAAGTCTAGTAAACAACTTTAAATGTAGCAATGTTTTATATTTCTGCATAAATATGACTTACTGTAAAATATCATCCGAAACTAGATATAGAGAACCCAGTTAAACAAATGAGACAAAAATATCATATGCGGTTATTGATTTATTGAGGAAAATGATCCAATATTACATATTTGTGAGTGGCAAAAATATGTGAACCTTTGCTTTTAGTATCTGGTGTCCAGGAATTACTGCACACTAATGCAGCTAAACATCTCCGGTAGCTGTTGATCAGTACTGCACACCTCAATAACTCACTACTCTGTTCAGAACCGCTTCAAATTTGGGATGTTTGTGGGTGTCCTCACATTAACTGTTCACTTCAGGTCCTTCCTCAACATTTTGATAAGTTTAAGGTGAGGACTTTGACATTGCCATTCCAAAACCTTATCTTTTTTTTTCTTTATTCATTATTTTAAATGATTTGTGTGCTTAGGGCCCTTTTCTTGCTGTATGACCTCAAAAAAGCAATTACAAATGTAAAACCACTGGACTGTTCCCGAAATTCAATTATTGTTTTACTGAAAACTGTTTTTAGGATGAAACCAGACATTACAATGCACACTCATCACCTTAATATTTAATAAATCAATTTATAAAATGGGTTGTTTCAGTCCTTAAATCTGATCTGCTGGGCCACTTGTCTAGCCGTGACATTATTCACAATAATCCAGACCTCTGACATTCGTATAAATGCACAATGTAAATATATTCTTCTCCCAAACTTTTTCATAAACTGCGTTCTGTAATTTGGCCACTACCTGGCAGTGTTTGATTGTTAAAGAAACCGGGAATCTTTTAGTCAGTCAACATTTTGTATAAATGCACTCTGTGTACAGATTCTCCAGTTGACTGAAAGCAAAACTGCTAATAAACTCGTCTTCCGCGACATAATCCAGTCGTTTTTTTAAATGAATCCTGATGCAAGTAAAAGAATTCTGGTTTTATTAACAAACACTGCAATCTAGTGGCCAAATTACAGAACACAGCTTATGGAAAAAGTTTGGGAGAACAATATAATTTATATCATGCATTTATACGAACGTCATCCGCTTGAGCATCGTGCCTAATAACACCTCTTTTCCATGGTTGATTTACAGTTATGCATGCCCTCTTGTGCCTTATTGCTTCAATATTCCCTGCTCTTTAGAATTAAAGCATTAATGCATCCATTGTCCAAGAAAGGGAACTATAGGCTACCACTTGCTTAAACCCATTAATCAGAATTGTTTACTGTGCGATAGTTCTTGTATATAGCAGGTAATAAAACCAATGATAAGAACAGGTTCACATCCATAACAAAAACAGACACTGTGGAGGTCACGCTTTAAAGCTAATGAAGACTGTAAGTCTGCCAACTGCAGCACCTCACTGGGAAATCTGAAGCCATAAAATCTCTAAGATTTCAGTTAACCTGGACAGAAACACAGTCATGTGGTGTGATATGCACTGTTGGTTATGAGGACACAAAGGCATGCTGCTTGGGAAAATGGTGCAGCTTGGTATCTGTTAGGTTAGAGAAAATTGAATGTAATTTATATTAAATGCTACAAATAAATATAATTAATATATTTTTAAACTGTATTGGAAAATCCTTTTCTTCATAGTGCAAAATTTTAGTCCTTTTGATATTTAAAAATGTCACAGAAATTTTTTGAAAAAAATGATCAAGCATTTGCTGTACAGTCATGGCCAAAAGTTTTGAGAATGATACAAATATTAATTTTTACAAAGTCTACTGCTTCAGTTTTTA
>JAOUQT010076577.1:0-10141 GCA_025769995.1 Xyliphius kryptos
TGTGTGTGTGTGTGTGTGTGTGTGTGTGTGTGTGTGTGTGTGTGTGTGTGTGTGTGTGTGTGCGCATTCGTGCTTTGGTGTGGGTGCTTGTGTGTACAGCTTGCTCATTCAGAACCTCCCAGTGAAAATAAGAGTATTTAATACCTGGTTTAGCATGAAAACAACATGTGACCACTCAGTTGCTGGCGCAACCTGCTTGAGGTTCCCATTCAGCAAATTAAGTTAAGTGATAAAATCATCTATTTGGCCTATTGTGTTTACACACAGAAGAATTTGTGCTCCACATTTGGTGCATTCATGCAGTAAAACACACACATATACTACACACACTGAGTAAAGTGAGCACACGTGCCCGGAGCGGTGGTCAGTTTTATATTTGACACCAGGGGAGAAATTGGGGTTAGGTGCCTTGCTAAGCGAATCGAGCCAGGGACCTTTAGGTGGGAAGACCGGTTACTTAACCTCAAGCCTACAACTGCCTGAATGATATAATTATAATTGGACAAAAACAGAGCACATTTTCCTGAGCACACTGGACAGTACCTTTAAAGCTACAGCTACTTTGTTGCTACGTAAACACTTTTACACGTAACTTAATACCCAAACCCAACATTACTTGGAAGGAAGAATGGCTCAATTTTGGTTAGTCTGTAGATGGTGTGTTGCTGTGGCAGATTTTGATAGTTTTGCGCTGGTTTATCCTAAAAAAAAGTGCACCCACAACGATGACTTTTAGAGCCCAGTGTGCATTGTGGTGTTCTAGTGACAACATTTTCAACAGTAAACACAAGACAGCAAAAACAGTAGGGTTTTAGGACACTACTTGAATCCAGGAAACTAAAAGCCAGGAAACCAGGTGAGGTATAAGATCTCACTTGTGGCTTGTCTTTGTTAATTGTCTGTGCTGGGAAATACGAAGAGGGGATGGTTGAAAGAGAGGAGAGGCCTTAACCAGAGCACAAAGGAACTGACTGGAAAAGACAGCAACACTAAAAGATGATGAAAAAAGAATCCTAAACAGGAACATTTGGGCTAGCATCTCTCTGCAAAAAAAGGGTATATCACACACCAGCAGCAATTTCTGAAGTTTAAAATAGCGTGTTACATTCAAGTATGTCACAACCTATTTTATTACAACATTTTATTAACACAAAAGTATTTTGTATGGATGGATAAATATAGATAAGGATATCTATGCTTATATGGTGACTATACTGACTACTGAAATCCATAGAATTTAGAATTTTGCTATCATTTGATTACGGCAATCCAAAAAACAAGCTTCTTTTACCAAGGACATTGTATTAGGCCTCCTGAGAACTGCCCCTTAGGGAGATAAGGCACATTTCAAGGGAAATGCTTGCACTCAGTTGATATAGATTCTGATATTTATGCTTTGTTCTTATTGAGGAACAATTAATTCCACTTTTAGCTGATTACCATATAAAACCACTTTAAAAATATTGACACTGACTTAAGGCTAAAGAAATAAGACACTGTGTTGTACTGTGTTGTAAACACAATGTACCACACACTGTTTCAACACCACAGTGGAACGTGATATTGGTGGCAACTAATTCAACAAAAAAAAACCTATAAATCAAAGACATTGTATACTAACTAGCCAGGACCCAAAATTACAAATCTCGTCTTAGTCGTTAAGAATAGTGTTTGGAAGTGGAAAGGTCGGTTAAGAGTCTATATTAGTAATGGAACTGGATGTTTTAAAAATAAGGCCTTTACACAGAAAGACTCATAATGTCTTTCCATTATGATGATATACCTTATTTTTGTTTTGGGGTTGATTAAATGTAACATTGATGTTTTCGTTTGACACAGTGTACGACTTTTTTCCTTTCCTCCTTCTTTCTCAACCCCTGCCATGTTCCTCTTCACTAAGAATCCATTCCGGTCATGTAATCCAGCTGTTCGAGCTCTGTGGCTCAGTGGAATGTAGAGTTCTTGTAGTTAAGAGAATTTTTTTGGCTTACACACATGAGAAGTTTAAATGTTTCTTTAGCCTTCCTTCCCTCCTTTTTCTTTTCTTCCACTTTAGTTTTTGCAGTTTATGCTTTATTTTTTAAACAATAATGCATGTTCTGAGAAAAGTGAGCTGTGAGTCATGTCGTAAAGTCAAAAAAGGGCCAGTGATATGACTTTTGGGAGGTTGTGTATGATGCATGTTTGTGTCATAGTGGGAGGGCATAGGTAGAGGGAGTTTCGCATTGATTTAAGATGACTGAAGTACAAGGTTTGTGTGTGTGTGCTCTAGATTTGTTTGTAACTGAAAAGAACCAATCTTGCCTATTGTTTTCTTATTTGTACTGTCTCATTTGTATGTGCACATACTGCATTTTATTTTTGTCATGTAGTAGTTTATAGCCCCCACCACACAAACACACATTTGTTTTTAATGCATTGTAGAAATAATACAGACTTTAATTGATTTTTAGAGACTCAACCAAACCATAACCATACATACTACAACCTTGACATTAATCATAACCTAAACATGACTATCACCATATGACTTGTTTTCACTTTAAAACTGAAAAATTTACAGTACACAGCATGAGGTTTCTATAATTACTTAATGTCCCCGCAGTGTGAATGTGTAAATGGATTTCCGTTCACACACTGTAATATATGTATACATGTACACAGATTCCTTACACATCATTTTGATTTTGTGCTTTGGTATGAATAGGGCACTTATATAACTTTGGTGAACTGAGTTAGAGGAAAAAAAGATTCATCATAATTGCATATCCTTCATGGAAGATTAGGGAACCATAGCAATTTATTGCCTAATAAAGACTGTGAGCTTAATATCAATATGCAATTTGCCAAGCGCTCAAAAATGTGTAAACTATGTTCAATCAAAATGTTATTTTAATTTAGTACATTTTACATTACATTTACATTTTGTCTTTTAGCAAACGCTTTCATCCAAAGCGACTTACAAGTACTTGGTTGGGATCAGAACACAGGGTTGATATAGAACTCTGGAGCAATAAGGGTTAGGCGTCTGGCTCAAGGATCCACATTGGTAAATTCAGTGGACCTGGGATTTGAACCCTCAACCTTCTGATTGATAGTTCAAAGGCCTAACCACTGAGCTAACACTCAGAAATAAAATGTTAATGGGGCGGCACAGTGGCTTAGTGGTTAGCACATTCACTTCTCAGAGCTGGGGATTCCCTGTTCAAATCCCGATCTGGGTGGAGTTTCCATGTTCTCCTAGTGCCTTTTCAGTATGTTCTCCGGTTTCATGCCACAGTACAAAAACATGGATTCAAGGTAAATTGGATGCTCTAAATTGCCCATATGTGTCTGTGTGTGTATATATGGGTGAATTAGTACATTACATTTAAATTATTAGTATTACATCTCTCTCTCACTCTCTTTCTTATACTGTAGATGTATGTATACACTGCTATAAAAAATAAAGGGAACACTAAAATAACACATCCTAAAGCTCAAACAATAAAATATTTCAGTTGAAAATCTTTATTTACTCGATGTGTTCAGAACAAAATAACATAAAAATGATCAAAATGTAAATAAAAATGATTATCCATTGGAGGTCTGGATTTGGAATCATACTCAGTCATAGTGGAAAATCAAATGACAGACTGATCCATCAAGTTCAAATGAGGCTAAGTGGTGTGTGTGTGTGTGTGTGGCCTCCACGTGCCTGTATGACCTCCCTACAACGCCTGGGCATGCTCCTAATGAGGCGGCTGATGTTCTCTCCTATGACCCCCTCCATGTCTCTTGGTGTAATGGCCTCCATGCTCTGGACACTCTGCTGACAGACACAGTAAAGATCCTTACCACAGCTCGCACTGATGTGCCATCCTGAATAAGCTGCACTACCTGTGCAACTCGTGTGGGTTGTAGACACCACCTCATGCTACCTTTATGGTGAGAAAACTGACCAAATACAAAAGTGATGAAAACATCAGACAAAAAAGGATGAGAACAGAGAAAAGGTCTGTGGTCACCACCTGCAGAAGCTCTCCTTTATAGGGTTTGTCTTGCTAAGTGCCTCTCATTTCTACCTGTTGTCTGTTCTATTTGCACAACAGCAAGTAGAATTGGTTCACAATCAGTGGTGCTTCCTAACTGGACAGGTTGATTTTACAGAAGTGTGGTTGACTTGGAGTTATATATATTACGCCTGGGTGGCGAGCATTTTTACAGGCACGTTTCATTGAAATAAAATAAAATTGAAATAAAATATCTACTAATACATTGCTGCCTGAATCTTTGTGGTCCTTTTAGAATGCGTTATAACATTGTGTTATAGGATTAAACCTTATTCAGTCAACTTTATACCTTTTAAATACCTCTCATCTTATTTCAAGTTAGTGCTCAAGTATCCCCTACTGCTCACTAAGAAAGAAGGGGGGACACCCTGGAAAGGTCACCAGTTCACCTCACTTGCATGTTTTTGGTCTAGTTTTAAAAAAAATCAGCATGTGAAAGAAACACGGGCAGAAATAAAAAAATTTAATCTCCAGACAGGAGGACTTCTGACTGTCTGCTTATGAGTTAAACTCAGCATATGTTTGCATTAAGAAAAAAGCCATTATACCAAAATATTATTTGAAATAAACTAATGATTTTTTTGTATGTAAGGGGCAAATGTGTGTGGAACTTTAGGAGTTTACACCGGCAGACATTTGAGGTTAATTACGGTTAGCTTAACGAATATAGACAGACATTTGTTAATAGTAAAAAAAATGAAGCAAATGTAATGTTTGTAATAATAAACTAAAATATAAGCACAAAAGAAGGCAAAAAGTGAATTGTTAACACATTACATTCTTTGTGGGTTACTTACTATGTCACCCTGTCCCCTCCATTACACACCCATGTCCACAATCTCACACTCCCAAACACATGGGCTGTCAAGAGTGTGTTGAAACCAAGATTCTAACCTCAGTGTTTGGACATTGCAAGGGAGTTGGTGATGACAGTATGTACTCAGAAAGGCCAAAGGTCAGGTTGGGGAGGGGTCACTCACTAGAATGGTGATGATGGATAGGCTGCAAAGTTAGTATGTCACACTAGACCATGGCCTGGTTCACAACTTCTCTGTCACCATGGGTCTCTTTCAAGTTATGTAAGCAAAGTACTGAATAAATGACTTTGGGTTAGTGACATTTTAGATTTTAGATTTTTTCCCTTGTAAAATGTCTTGTGTCACTAAAATGTACATTTACTAGAAGCACAGATTATTATGTGTGTTTTATTTAGGCTACATGAAAAGCCCAGAACTCCCATAATCCGAAGCCTATATTATTTCTAAAATACCACTTCTGTATGGTCTATGCCTGCGGGCCTGATATGACACCAATCAATTTGATTTACATGATTATTATTACATTTATTTACTAGTAACGTAGTTTGCAGAGTGCTACAAACAGGTGCCACAAGAAATATCACTAGCACTCCCATTTATATAAATACAATTGTGGTAACTATTACTAACAACCATGATTTTTAAGCATAAAATCAGGCAATATATTTAAATAAGTAGATATGTTCCAAGTTTTGGTCGGCTTGTGGTTATGGAACCAGCCTTAAGAACTGCAGGTCCCCGGTTCAATTGCGAGTCCAACCAGGTATTATGGCTAAAGTGTCTTTGGGCAAGGCACCTAACCGCTGCGGAAATATGTGCTCACTTCACTAGTGAGGGCATATGTGTGTGTTTCACTGCACAATAAATAAAAAGTTCCGCCCTGTTCTGGTTGTATCTTCCAAGCACCCGAGTTGTTCTCCCCTGGGCATGGGGAACCCCACCGCAACCCTAGGGAGAAATAAGCGGAAGTGGATGGATGGATGGATGGATAGATATCCAAATATCCGGTAAACAAAGGTCCTGTGAACATACAAGCATTTCTAAAAAAAAATTAAAAATGAACTTAGCATATGACATGAATGTAAAGCCAAGACACCCCAATCCTAATAATTGCAAAACCTCTGACAACATCAATGCCCTCTAAATACTTCTTGCACCTGTCTGCTGGTAGTTTTTTCCACTCTTTAAATAAAATGACTTATTACTGGCCAGTTTAAAACAGTCCATTTCTTCCTTCTTAACTATTCTTGTATACTTCTGAATGATTACTTTAATTAATTTTCCTGCTGCAATGCCCATCTTGTTTGACTCGTGACTGATTGTTCTACAATAGAAATCACATTCTGCTCGAAAATGCTCAGCTAGTCCTCTGATTTTGTTGTTCCTGCAACATGTTTAAAGCCTCCAGTCCCCGAGGCAGCTAAGTGGCCCACAACATTATAAATCACTTACCATGTTTTATTGTAGGTAGGGTGCACTTTTCTTTATAGGCCTTATTTCGTCTATAAACATAATGCTGTTGTGCATTGCAAAATTGCTCTAGTTTGGTTTCAACTGTTGATAAAACATTTGCCCCAGAGGATTAAATTTTTTGTGTGTAACAGTCGCTATTTTTTATGATATATTTTTATGATTTATCGCTCTATAAGCAATGTTTCTCCTTGGCTTCCACCCATTAAGCCCTGTTTTGATTGGTGTACTGCATATGGTATGGTTTGAAGCAATCAAACCAGATGTCTCCAATTCAGTCTGAAATTCTTTGGATGTTGAATGTGGTTTCTTTGCCACATTTTGAACCAACTTTTGTCAAATTCTCTAAAATTCTTCTCATTTAACTATGTACCAGAGGTTCTTGATTGTTCCATAAGCAACAAAGTTCTTGATACCATTTCTGTTGAACTGTTGAAGCTGAGATGCAAAGGACTTTAAACAGCTATTTATTTTCCATTATGAGAACCAAGTGATGATGGCAGCCATGATGGAATATTTATAAGTAGTTAAAAGTCATAGAAGAAGATGTGGATAAGGACAGAACCAGTTTGGCAGGGTAAATATTTGTGCAGCTGTAGCATACTAGAGTATATAAATTTTATATTAATTTAGTTATTTATTTTTCAAGCAGTATATTGTTGAGCATGACCACTGGCACCAAAAATATGCTTTAACCATGCCAGTGTGGCTATGTCAGTCACAGCTGTATCCACCAGGGAGTGCTCACCTCAGTGCTCACCTCATTCTACAGGTTGGTAGAATGGTGGTCTTTAACACAAGTATGGAGAGCACGGTGGATCTGATACACCGGACTTCACTGTTGAGAGTTCTAGCGGTCTTGTGGTCTTAATTCAGAGTAATACAAATGATGAAATGTGCTCACACAATCCCCTTATGATTACTGTAGACAATTATATAAAAATGTTCGTTATGATGTGAATATATTAAAAATAAAAGTTCAGGTCAGTAATTAGAGATGAATGACATTTCAATCTTGCAATAAGGCCTTGCTGATGTGCGTATTCATCAGTGTTACCTTTAAATAATTGTCTAGTCATAAGCTGTTGTGTAAATTATGTTAACCCTAAATCATTATGGGCAACATGTCAAACGAGGGCTCCAAACTTACAGTCCATATATGGCATTACAGTCTAGGACAGTGTTTTTAACCAATAGATTGGCAGGTGTGCCGTAGGAAATTGTCCAGTTTTACTTAATTGGTCAAAAATTCAATTGTGTGCCTGCGTGCGGTCTGATCGGTTTGTTATATTTTAACTAGCATCTCTTTTTTAATTTTTGTCATAATCAATCATCACATACAGCATTTGAAAGTGGAAAACCTCATCCTTTATAACATGTAACCAAATCTACAATTTAAATATTAAAATAGTGTTGTTTTTGACAGATTTATGAGTTTGTAAGAGACAAGTGCTTTACATTTAAAAAAATAAAAAGTCTGACTAAGAGCTAGAATACTATAAATCTGTTTGATAAAAAGTGGATTATATGCTTGATATCCAGGTAAAATATTAGCTTTTCATGGTAAGCTGTTTGTGCAGAGGTATGAATTATTCCTTTGTTTTACTTCTGAATTATGGTTTACATGTATAAGATACATTTTTTCTGGTTGGGATTTTTACAAGTTAATCCCACCCATTTTTGTTAAATCCTATTTAGGATTGGCTATGAAGGACCCCCAAAGAAACCAACTCTGAATGCCTTGACTGGGTTAGGGGCCCAGCTCAGCAGCAGTCTTTGGAAAGGACATGACATTGCAGAAGCACGAGGAACTAACAGAACTAAGACAATACCGCAGTTTAAAGCTCATCTTTCCTGATCTGTCTTTGGACAGATCAGCTATTTTAACATTGCTTCCATTTTCCACAATATATCTGTGTGAGCTGAGACTGAAAGTCTGAAAGTTGAGGAATAGATTTGTGTGTGTGTCTCTTCAATCCCTTCCAGGATATCAGCTGTGTTCATCAAAACAGGCACAGGTTTCACACTGAGTAAATTTCATCCATCCATCAATCAAATAATTAATTATCTTCTGCTTGTCCGGCTCGCGGCAGCAGCAACCTAAGCAGAGAGGCCCGGACCTCCCTCTCTCCAGCCACCTCTACCAGCTCAACTGGTTTTATTCCAACATGTTTCCAGGCCTCAAGGTGTGATCTTTCCTGGGTCCTGGGTCTTCCCCTAGGTCTCCTCTCAGTTGGATTTGCCCGAACCACCTCAACTGGCTTCTTTCGATGTGCTGGAGTAGCGGCTGTACTCCGAGTCCCTCCCAAATGACCAAGCTTCTCTCTAAGGGAGAGCACAGACACCCTGTGGAGGAAACCCATTTTGGCCGCTTGTATTTGTGATCTTGTTCTTTGGGTCATTACCCAAAGCTCATGACCATAGGTGAGGCTAGGAATGTCGATCAACTGGTAAATCAAGAGCTTTTCCTTGTGGCTTAGCTCTTTCTTTACCACAACAGACCGATACAGAGTCTGCATCGCTGCTGACCCTGCGCTGATCCGCCTGTCAATCTCCCGCTCCATCTTACTATCACTCGTGAACAAGACCCCAAGATACTTAAACTCCTAAACTTGAGGCAAGAACTCATCCCTGACCCAGAGAGGACACTTCACTCATTTCCAACTGAGAACCATAGCCTCACGTTTGGAGGTGCTGATGCTCATCCCGGCCTCTCAAGGAGCTTGGTTCCAGAGCCCGAGTCATGTGTTGAGGTGAGCTCAACTATATCTATTTAGTATCTCTCAACCTTCCAGCTCAGGCTCCTTCTCCACCAGTGAAGCAACATTCCAAGTTCTTAATGCCAGTTTTAGCAGCCAAACATTGTGATGCTCCCACCTTTGGTTACTGCCTGATCCACAATGCACCGAACCGTTATTATTACCCTAACATAAGTAGTGAGTATTGGGAACTCAGGCTGTGATTTTGAATCGTATATGGAATCAATCATGGAGAAACTTGCGGCTCTGCATTCGAGTTTGAAAGATTAGGAGAACAGAGATAAACGGGCTATTTCCAGCTGCTAAAAAGGCCTGCAAGCACCAATCAAAACAAATTGTCTCGAATCTGCTGTTTGGCTTCCAGTGCTATGAGCTGGCATTCATGGGCGAGCTGTCTTGATGAAACGTCCCTGAAGAGACATCGCTACGGTTTCCACTACTGCCACTTCCCGCCCACTTTCTCCTATGGACGTTTCCCAATTCTTTCCTGATATTAAACATGTCTTCCATAGCTTTTTGTTATGTCTACAGTTGGGTCGATAAGTGCTAACGGGTTGCTGGTAACCACCCCAATTCTGTTATATCAGTGCTTGTGTGCTAAAGGTGTTTTTTTTGTGTTAGTGCATTGTGCTTTTTCCGTTAGAGCACAATGTGCGTGCTAGGTTTTTTACCAGCTATAGCTCTCCTAATGTATTGCATTATTCAGATTTTTTTCTTCACCTGAATTTAGTGAGAGAAATTAGCTCTTGGTTGTCCTTCCAGGACTTTAATTCTGTGCTGAAATGTTGTCATGGCCATTCTCAGACACATATGAAGGTGCTCAGTAAATGATTTTTTATGTTGACCCAAAATCCAAGCGACTTTGAGAACATTCATCAGTCCATTGTTGGGCAGTGAATGAATGTGTGAAAATGCTGGTGGACTGATCATACTGAGCTATTACATCTTTGTATGCTATATGCGGAGCGACACATATATTGATCTTCCTCGGGTCAACTTTATCCTTTATTTACAAAAGTTTGCCGGAGGCCACAGCCCTCAT
>JAOUQT010076588.1:0-10141 GCA_025769995.1 Xyliphius kryptos
CCATCCATCCATCCATCCATCCATCCATCCATCCATCCATCCATCCATCCATCCATCCATCCATCCATCCATCCACCTATAAGCTGGATTCCATGTTTGCTTTTTTATTTGTACAACTTTATGAGGCTGGGTATACAGAAAGTTCATTCATTATATCTTGCTTAATTATCTACTAGGGTGAGGGAAGGGTTTCCATGCACGCCCATGAAAAAACATTTCAGATGCTGGGCAGATACTCAGGACAACCTATTGCTGGGGGCCACAATAACTTACACAGAGACACACATTATTTATTGGTTATTTAGAGCAGCCAATTTACCTTGAATCCATGTTTTTGGACTGTGAGAGGAAACCTGAAAACCCGGAGAGAACCCACACAGACACGAGGAGAACATGGAAACTCCAACCAGACTGGGAATCAAACCTGGATCCCTAGCACAGGGAGGTGACTGTGCTAACCACTATGCTTCACACAAAGATAGGTTAGGATGATGTTTATACTATAATGCTTTCAGGGAACTGAACTCAGGTCTTTAACAGTTTGATGTATTACAAAAACCTGACCCCAAACACAAGGCCAAAGTCATAAAGCATCCGCATGCAGTTCTGCAAAACATGCAGGAGCCTCCACTATTAATTTTCATGTCAAAATATTTTTCTTTAATCCTATTTTCTTGATGAACACTTTCAAATAGTATATTCATATTGCTTAAAGAAAACATTTAAACATATATTGTTAATTAAATATTTAAACCAATTATTGGGCAATACTTTTTTGGAACTCTCCTTGCTTAGACTTTCCACTGCCAAATGAGTTTAAAATGGACCCTAGGATGTTCTGTGCCTTTTTGAATCTAGCATTTTCAGGAAGCTAAACTTTTTTATGGATATTGTAAAAGATGGCTGGAATACGCAATGGCATAGCTTAAACTCATTTACAATACAATAAAGCTCCTCTCTAGCTAAAAAAAATATATACTTTTCTCTATTGAATGAGGAGATACAGGACTAAACATTATTATTTAATGATGCTAAATCAGTTTTTTATATAAAGAAATGAGTCAGCACTACTGTATTTAGACCTTTTAACTGAACTTGCAGTGCTTCCGCTTAATGCAAACTATTTGCAAGCATTTCAAACTTACTTATTCATCATACCCCTGGCATGTGTCTTACCTGATCTTGTTTAACAGGCAAATTGAATCTAAACCAAATTACATTTTTTTTCTGTTTATTTGTGTCCAACACATTGTGACACATGACATATGTGAAAACAAATACATTTTTTAGAGCTTTTTGGTTCTAGGCCACATAACAGAAGGCCTGGAAACAAAAATTGTTCAATATCATGGTTTAGAGCAAGGATACAAAAATCTCAGAGATTTCAGCTTTTGGTTTCCACTGTAGGGAACATAGTGAGGAAATTGAAGACCATAGGCACAGGTCAAGTTAAGGCGCAAAGTGGTGGGCCAAGAAAAATATTGGATAGGCAGAGGCCAAGGATGGTAAAAATGGTCAACCCTAAAACCAGCTCCAAAGACCTGCAACATCATCTTGCTGCAGATGGTGTCACTGTGCATCTTGAACTATTCAACACACTTTGCACAAGGAGAGGCTGTATGGAAGAGTAATGCAGAGGAAGCCGCTTGAGGTATGCTAAAGCACATTTGGTCAAGCCAGCTTCATTTTGAAATAAGGAGCTGTGGACCGATGAAAAAAAAATTGAGTTATTTGGACATTACAAGTGGAGGTATGCATAGCGGAAAAACAAAACAGCATTCCAAGAGAAACACTTGCCACACACAGTAAAATTTGGTGGCGGGCCATCATGCTGAGGGGTTGTGATGGCCAGTGCAGGAACTGGGAATATTGTTAAAGTTGAGGGTCGCATGGATTCCAGTCAATATCTGGAGATTCTTGAGAACAACGTTCAAGAAACAGTGACAGAGTTGAAGTTGCACCGGGAGTGGATACATCAACAAGATGTCTACTAATGCATTTAAGCAGAGCAATAAGTATAACATTCTGGAATGACCGTCACAATCTCCAGACCTAAATATTACTGAAAGTCTGTGATATGACCTAAAGCGGGCTGTCCATGCTCGGAAACCATCAAACCTGACTGAACTAGAGATATTTTGTAAAAAAGAATGGTCTAAAACACCTTCAACTTGAATCCAGACTCTTCCTGGAAGCGCTAGAAAGTGTTTAGAGGCTGTTATTTCTGCAAAAGAAGGATCTATTCAATATTGATGTAACTTTTCTGTTGGGGTGAGCAAATGTATGCACCTGTCTAATTTTGTTTGAATAATAATTGCACACTTACTGTAAATCCTGAACACTTAATATAACTTTTCAAACATTACTGTGTTTGTCTGCTATATGATATCTTCCGCTTATTCCTTCATGAGGGTCGCGGGGGGTGTTCCCCATGCCGATCCAAGGGAGAAATTAGTGCATTCAATTTACTTTTATGTTTTTCGACTGTGGGAGGAAACCAGAGAACTGGAAGAAACCCATGCAGACACGGAGAGAACATGCAAACTCCACCCAGATTGCGATTCGAACTGGGAATCCTCAGCGCTGAGAGACGAATGTGCTAAACACTAAACCGCCATGCCGCCCTGCTATGTGATATATTTAACTGAAATTGCTGATCCCAACAACTAATTATTTATAAAGGAAAATCATTAAAAAAAACAGTGCCCAAACCTTTGCTTACCACTGTAATCCTCTGCTGGCGTCGTGGGAGGGTTTCCCATGTCCATCAACTGGAGAACGTCTCGGGTCAAGGCAATCAGGACAGGGCTACAATCTATTGCTCGCTTCACAGGCACACAGACACATGGAATATAAATGGGCAATTTAGAGCAGCCAATTTTATCTTAAATTCATGTTTTTAGACTTTGGGAGGAAACCGAAGTACCCAGAGGAAACCTACACGGATATGGGTTGATGTTTGTTTTTAGATTAGTTTTGTTAACTGTGTTGAGACACTGGGAGCAGCTCATGTTCTTCTCAGCCTCTCCAAGTGACCATTGACTCTTGAGCACAAGCTGTGTTGCTTAAGTCAGCAGAGAGCTAGCCTGACTGGCGGCCCTTAGCTTCCGGCTAAGACCAGCAATATTTAGGCTTATTGTATGCTGCCCACTCTTCCTTTAGACCGTAAATTGTGTGACTTATGGTGCTCTGTTCTCTTTGATTATTATTACATTGTCCAAAAGCTGATGCTAAGGTGCTTTGAGCTTTTATGCGCTTTAAATAATAAAGAGCTTTAGGTCTAGCCAAAGGTGGAACAAATCATATAATCACAAATCATGCAGAAAGTGGAAAAGACAGGAAGTGGAAAACTCAGAATATTAAGAGAGGAGTGACTTTACACATGACACATTGACAATAATGCACATCTCTTACTATTACAATTAATTCTTGGTTCATTTGTGCATTACTGTCGCTATGCCATGCTAAATGCGAGCCACAAATAGTACATAAGTGGACTAAAGTGTTTGTTAATGTTTGATTAAATTCTATTATTATTAATATTGGCTTCACGTGATACTGGTTTCCCTGCTAAAATCAGAAATGGATCTGGACTGGAGTTCCCAAAAGTGTCATAACGCTCAGTACTTTGTAACTACATACCCCAAAACATTCTTAAATTTATGAGCCTTTCCCGAAGCCTTCATAACTTACATCATTCTTGAAATTGCTTGCAACTTATGAGTAGTTAGACCCACTTTTCCACTGTGCTGCCCATGAACTTTACAAGTGTACAGTACATCATATAATTGTTCAAATATAATGTTGGACCAAAATTCAAATATTAATTTAACGTTGTTTTAGTAATGATTAGCTTAATATTCTTATTTCCAACTCTCCAAAAATAGACTTTATGAACAAAATTATTAAAAAAACCTGCACATTACGCTTACAGAAACAGTAAAACTTCAACAACCACACAACCATGTCTGTGTGTGTGTGTACATATGCCTATATGTCTATATATGTATATGCCTTTTTTGCAGTTATAACAAATTACACTCTTTCAGTTCGAATTTTTATGAACCTAACCTTTTTTTGTTAACACACTGTCAGGCTGGAACAGAACAAGATGGAGGCAAACTATTGTTTTGTTTTATTGTCACAAGAAGACTAATCAAAAGCGCTGAAGTTAATGATTGCAAGGTGTCCCGAATCACGAAATGGAACTCAAGATAAAGTGCAAAATGGAGCGGGGTGCCAGATTGAAGCAAATTACATTCTACATGAAAAACAGACAAAAAATACACAAAATACAGGGAACCGGCAAAGTGAGAAGTCGTGCAGGGAACTGAGGTGAGCACAAGTATTAAATAACAAAATACAGGAAACAAGCATAAACACTAATCAACAACAATGCTGAGGTGATTCATTTTTTTTCTACTTACCATAAAGAAGGACTTTGTAGTTCTATAATGGCTCTCCATCTGTTTGTGGGCTACAGTACATACTGTTAGTCCTCTTTACTCTGATCTGTAATGGTCCGGCCCCTACTAGTACCACCACAGAGCAGGTAGTATTTGGTTGGTGCATTATTCTCATTCCAGCAGTGTCACTGAGGTGTTTAACTGAAACTACAGCAGCACTGCTGCACTAAAATCCCCTCACTGCATCAGTGTCACTGCAAAACTGACAATAAACAAAACACCACCCAGATTATACCTGTTCTGTAAATCTCCTGGGGGATAAAGAACAGAGAACAAAGAGGGGACTAACAAAAAAGTAAACAGATGTAATACAGTCTATCGTCAAAAGCAATATATGTAAAATGTTAGTACACACTATAACATCAATAGCTTATAAGGTAAAATTGTTACATGTTTGACTTTTATTTGTTGTTCTTTTTTGAATTATTCCTTTAGTTTATTGAGGTTTTATTGAGGTTTATTGAGTTGTTGGGATTTTCTTTTGCACAATTCCATTGAGGTTTCATCACAATATTACAGTTGGTTTGAGGGCAGGACACAGACTGTTCCACAGCAAAATATTAATTTGATGTTTTACATATTTTGTTGTGGAGTTTTGTTGGAATGACTTTCATGTTGCAAGAACTAATTTTAGCTTAAGCAGTTTGATAGATGGTATCACATTTGACTATAGAATATGTTAATATATGTTGATGTTGCAGTGCTGTATAAGGTATGATATGCTGTATTTGCTGTATTTGTTTTTTACAGATGTACTACACTGTTATTGTAAAAAATACATGGTAAGTGGATAATAAATAAATTGTACTAATGTATAATGAATTAAAAGTATTTTAAGGTGTTTCATGCTTTTCTGTACATATACAGTTGCTGTCAAAAATATTCAGCCTTTCAAAGATTTTACCAATTGAAGTTTTTTTTTTTTCAAATAGCATGATTGTTCTTTGGATGACTTCTTTATGAGTTGAGTAATACATAAAATCATAAAAGAAAATGCATGGTGTAGTATTTGTGTGTAACAGTATATTTTGTTAGGATACCCATTTGACAATTATGTACCCCTATTTAATATTGTTGTTTTTAAGCCTCTGCCATTGTTTATGGATAAAAGTGGAGGTGAAACATAATTAAGCAATTGAAAATCCTATAATTTTCTTAATTTTCTTCAGCTATGATGCCTATATAAAGCCCACCCTTGAAGAAATTCAAGGTGCATGCAATCATGGAAAAGACAGAGGAGCTTCTACAAAAGCTGTGAGTGGAGATTATTTCATTGAACCTAAAGGCCCTTGAGTGGAAGAAGAACAACACCCCAAGAAACACCACTGTGAGCATTATAAGGAACTTTAAAATTTATTAAACTGCTGCCAACCTGCCTTTTCTTGAAAGACAGCCCACACTTCAAGGGTCCTCAGCAACTTGGTTAGGATAACTGCATTGGGGGACGGATAAAAGTATACATAACTAGGGGAATACCTGTGCTGCAATGCGATGCAGAACTTAATAATAACGTGAACGTTAAAATGCAATTTTTTAAAATGATTTATGGCTAAAATGAATTATGTAGAATAAATATAATGTGAGTTATGGTTACACTGTTCATGCGGTTGTGTTCATACATGACATTATTAGTAGGTTTTCCAAGGAATGAAGGAACCAAGTTTTAGATTTGTAGGTAGTTGCAAAAAGACCCCAATCCATCCAAGGTGTTGCATTTAATTACAATAGCAAATGAAAAATTGAACGTAGGAAGCGAGAACCCATTAGTTTTTCCTAGGACAAGGTTGGTAATCATGGTGCCAAGTTTCAGTCTTATAGGTATTCAGGAAGACCCCTATGTGACACTGGTGATGTCTTGCATTTGATGGCGATATCGAACAAATCATTAAAATTGGGAAGGTAAGAAGTACCTAGTTTTTCCTAAAACTTTATAGGGAATCACAATGGCAAATTTTAGCCAAGTAGGTGCTCAGAAAAACCCTAATGTGACACTGGAGGGGTCTTGCGTTTGACGGCAAAATTGAACAGACCATATTAATCGAACAATCGACCGTAGGAAAGCAAGAACCCTTTAGTTTTTTCCAAGGACATGATAGGGAATCACAATGGCAAGGTTCTGCCTTGTAGGTACTCTGAAAGACATGTGACACTGAGGGCTCTTGAAATTTGATTACATATTGAACCAACCATGGACCATAGGAAGAAGGACTTAGTTTTTCTAAAAACATCATAGGGCATTACACTGCCCAATTTGAGCCAAGTAGGTGCTCGGAAAGACCCCAATGTGACACTGGAGGGGTCTTAGGTTTGACAGCAATATTGAACGACCCATCGACCGTAGGAAAGCGAGGACAGGGACATGGCACAATGCATAATGTCAAGTTTCAGCCTTTTTGGTACACTGGAAGACATGTGTCAATAAGGGGTCTTGAATTTGACAGCGATATCGAATGAACCTTCGAATGTAGGAAGGTAAGAAGTACTTTGTTTTTCCAAAAACATGGTAGGGAATGGAACGGTGGCCTATTGGTTAGCAGGTTCAGCTATCAGGGTTGGAGATTCCCAGTTCGAATCCCAATCTGGGTGAAGTTTCCATGGTCCGCGTGGTGTCTCCTCCGGGTTCTCCGGTTTCCTCCCACAGTCCAAAAAACATAGATTCAAGGTAAATTGGCTGCTCTAAATTGCCCCAATAGTGTGTGTGTGTGTGGCTGTTTGAGGAAGTGTGTACCCAGCGATGGATTGGCGCCCTGTCCTGGGTGTATATGCCCAGCGCCTGGGACTTTCTCCCCTGGATGGGCACGGGGAAGCCGCCCGGTGTCCTCGTAGAGGATTTAGCGGAAGATAATGAATAAATGAATGAACAATAGGGAGTCACAATTCCAAATTTCAACCTTGTAAGTTAATTTAAGTTGGGTATGGTAGCCCAGTGGTTAGGGTGTTGGGCTAGCAGTCTAGGGGTTGTGGGTTCAAATCCCAGGTCCACTGAAATTACCAATGTGGGTCCTTGAGCAAGACCCTTAACCCTCACTGCTTCATGACTGCTGTATCAACCCTGTGTTCTGACCCCAGTTAAATTGGGATATTTGTAAGTCGCTTTGGATAAAAGCGTCAGCTAAATGACTAAATGCAAATGCAAGTACTCAGGAACTGGGAGAATTATGATGATGTGATGAGTGTGTGGGTCAGGTATAGATTAGGTATGGATTACTATAACACTAAGTGAAGTATATTTGGTGCCTTTCATCAATACATTTTATTTGATAAGGCAAAAGTTTCCTCTAGCATCCTTTAATGTATATGGATTAGTCGGTGTGAAATCCTCCACCTTCAAAAGCCAAGAGAAAAGTGACTTTCGATAGGGTCTGCACCGAAATAAAGCGTTTTTTCAGTTTAAAGTCGTTTCTTGCCAGGAGTCACAAACAAATTTGGAGCTGAGAGAATTAGACTAAAGCGTTGGAGAGAAAAGCGTTTGTCGCTTTCATTATCGGCCCGCCTTTCCCTTCAGGGCTCGCAGCGGAGTCTGGCGTCTGTACCAACTTCTTCACTCTCATCCGCCGCCTCCCTGCTCTCCTCTCGCTCGACCAATCAGGGCGCAGGGGGCGGGGTTTCACGCCTGCCTCGGACAGAGCGCTTTGAAAAGCACGCCAGGTTTCCCGCTCCGGTCCGAGCGCGGATCGCATCGCAGATGCTTTTTCTCTCCACGCAAGAAATCAGCCTGGAACTCCCGACTTTTATTCGTTTCTAAAGGATGGATACCAAATCTGTACTTTGACTGTGCCATGCTACCGGTGGATTTATTATTTTCATACTGATCACATGTGATTATTTCTTCATCCTTACTATCCAACCGGATCGAGGAGCTGGTACCTGCACATCCATCAGTTTTCTTTTGTTTTTCTCTGAGAATAAGCCACTGAATTCAAAGGGTAACTTTGGTTTCATCCGCAGATTTATATCATATCCACATCTGACTGACAGCTGCATTTGCGCAAATGTAGCCTAACTGCGTGAAGTAACGGTGTCAGTGAGGATTGCGCAATGACACTGGATTATTTTGTTTCACCTTATAGACGTATGGACTAAACTGGGGAGGAGTTGTTGAAGAGGGACGAGGCTGCATTCCTCCACTGCCTAATCTTACTTGATTCAGGACCCCAGCTTTCTGACCACCCTTGCAAGCTGAGGAGCAGAGCCGAGACAGGAGTGCAGTCGGGGTATGCTTGCCTCTTTTGAGTGTGGATGCTCTATACCAGTAATAAAATAAATCTGTGTCAGGAGATTTCACTTTTAAACCTAAAATCAAAATTAAGGCAGACTGGGTGATTAAATATGAGCTCACAGGTCTAGAGCACGGTCAAAGTTCTGCTTTTGGAGTGCTACAACCCTTTAGTGTTTCTAAAATCACTGTTCAGATGCATACCCTGCTGTTTATTCAAGCTTTACATTCCTGTGAGGGTGAAGTATATATAATAATCCCATAATACAGTTGGTCTGTAATAATACTGTTTATCAATAAGCATAGCTACGAAGCTTAATTCTAATTCGAACATGCTCTCAGTTTAATCACCACCCCCAGAAGCCTTTGGTTGGCATTGTTAATTAGGTTGGAATCAAAAACATTTATGAGATAGCACACTTACTATACAAGACTGATGCAGCTTCTTGAAGAAGGTTTTCCTGCAATTGGAGACCATCGACTTAAATGTAGACCTTATTTGCCCTTTTTAGTCTTAATACCACACACCACCCAATCCAGTTAATTGATACATGCATTGGGTGTTAGTTAGTTAAAAAAATGTGTGGAGTCTGAAATACACATGATATCTAGCGCTCCATGTTGGAGACCTAGGAGCACTTGATATGGATTGGATCATTTTAGTATAGCATGCTTACAAACAATTGATTCTTATGCTGATTAGCTCCATATTACTGGTATATTAAAGGCTAATGACAGGCTGGAACATGTTTGCCATCTGTGCATACTGCTGTTTTGTTAGATCTGCTCTTCCCTGCTGTTTTCTTAACCTATTTGCATGCTGCTTTTGACTGTGAGGCTGATGATATTCCGATCTGGGGCCTATGAAGCCAAATTTCTGATGCTGGTTGCAATATTATTTGGGGATCAATTTGCATAGATAATCAGTTCTTGGGAATGTTGTATCTGTTTTTAGTTCAGGGTGAAACAGGCACAGTTTATTCAGACTTTTATTTTTATCAGTTTTACTTTTCATTACTTATTCACAACTTGTGTAGAGACGCATTTACATTGTGACCATTACTTAATCTGGTATTTAACATTGTGTATTACTGTGTACAGTCCATAATTATCCTTCTAATGTACAGATACGATTTTAACTTACATGGTATCCTTGGACTTTATTTAAACCGGCCTCCTAGGTCCAGTTCTCCTTACTTTAAAGGTTTATTTTAACAGAAGGAGAGCTGTCTATCCATCCATCCATCCATCCATCCATTCATTCATCCATCCATCCATCCATCCATCCATCCATCCATCCATCCATCCATCCATCCATCCATCTATTCATCCATCTATCTATCTATATTTATTCATTATCTTTCGCTTACTCCTCTATGATTGTTGCAGAAGGGTTGCCCAAGCCCATCCAGAGGAGAATGTTTGCTGGGCACACACACACACACACACACACACACCC
>JAOUQT010076599.1:0-10140 GCA_025769995.1 Xyliphius kryptos
GAGAGTTAATTAACTAATGAACCTAAATGAAGTTAATAAACTCAAACAAAAGGGAAGAAGCGCCGAGCTTCTTACACCCGCCTCCTAGCCAACAATCTGGATGTTAAGGAGGAGAAGTTTGCATTCCATCAAGAGTCCATCCCTTTCTTAGGGTTCATTATATCTTCCAAAAGACTAGAGATGGAACATAGTAAGGTCAAATCTGTTCTGGACTGGCCGACTCCCTCCTCTCCATGTGATCTACAGCGCTTCCTCAGATTTGCTAATTTTTCCCACAGATTTATCAAAAACTTCAGCCAGATTGATCTCCCTTTGACCTCCAGCCTAAGGGGTAGCCCTAAGACACTTCTGAGGAGCGTGGAGGCGGACCAGGCCTTTCATACTCTTAAAAAGAGATTTACCACAGGCCTGATTCTAGTGCATCCTGCTCCTAAGCTCCAGTTTATAGTGGAAGTGGATGCTTCGTGCAGTGGAGCAGGAGCGGTACTATCACAATCGGAAGGGGGTTGGCGTGGGCATGCCCCATTGCTTATTTCTCCCGCAAGTTTAACGCCGCAGAGTGTAATTTTGGGATAGAAGATTGTAAGTTATTGGCTATCAATTTAGCCATGGAGGAATGGAGGCACTGGCTTATGGGGGCTACTCACCCTGTTCTTTGTTGACTCCACCCCCCCACGTCAGCGCTGAATAGGCACTGCCACAGATTTACAAAAGTTTCCTTATTATTATGCAACAAAAGCATCGCTATTTAAATAATTGTAATTGAAAGAACAACAAATAAGTATTCACATTACGTTCATGGAAAAAAAATCAAAACATTTAACTTTCAATTGATGTCTATGGCATGCCGAGCCTATAAATATGCACATAATTAACCTTTTATATGTCAGTCAGGAAACATGGCAGGTCGACCACGTAAACTGATTTTTTTCCAGGATGAGCTAAACTATTGGTTAAGGGAAAACAAGTTTAGTAAGCCAATGTGTAACATTTTTTAATTATATATGTAGTCCTATTACGACTGACAATTAATTAATTTGTTATTTATATGTGTATATCAACAAGTAGCATTATTGTACTTTAAGCAACTTAAACAGTTTTTTTTCACGTGTTTACGATGATTTCAACTCATACATTTATGCGCAGGATTGATCTAAGGACCTTCAGAGTCTTGGTAACGGTACTACACAAAACAATACACGCGAACACATGTTTATACTAGAAGTACACTGACAACATCATTCAAGCGGTTGGAGGTTTTTTCTGTTACCGTTGGATGTGATGCAATTACGCTTTCAAAAGCGATTTTAAATGTTCATGAATTTATGTTAGTAAACATACGTGTGTGTAGTTGCCACGCACAGAACAATGCGTTTTTAAAATATGATTAGCGGCCTCTTCCGTTTCTGAAACATATTTGCACGTGAACTTCAAGTTAAGAAGAACTTACCGAGTTACGAGTTGGTCAGACTACTCTTACATTTACGAACAACTTTACGTACTACGTTAGTTACGAAGGCTTTCGGGAAACATTCGTAATTTTAAGAATTTTCTTAAGTGTGAAGTTACGAAGTACTTAGCATTACGAAGTTTTTAAGAAACGCAACCCAGTTTACTTTACTCTGCACTATCTGCTATTGTTATTTAAAATATTTTAATTATATTTTCTTTTAGGGCGCATGGTAGTTTAGTGGTTAGCACATTCGCCTCTCAGCGCTTGGGATTCCCAGGTCGAATTTCAATCTGGGTGGAGTTTGCATGTTCCCCCCATGTCTATGTAGCTTTCCTCCTAGTTCTCTAGTTTCCTCCCACATTTCAAAAACATGAAGGTAAATTGAATGCTCTAAATTGCCCTGTATAGTGTGTGTGTGTGTGTATGTGACTGTGTGAGTCAGTGTGTACCAAGCAATGGATTGGCGCCCTTTCCTGGGTGTATCAGCCGGGACGGGACCCAAGACATTCTCCCCTGGATGTGCATGGGGAAGCCCATACGACCCGCATAAAGGAATAAGCAGAAAATAATAAATGAATATTTTCTTATACTCTTTTGTACTTTCTTTATATTGCACTACTTTCTTTTTATTTATTTTTTCTTTCTCTTAATGCACTGTATTAATAATTTTAATTGCTTTTACTATTTTTAATTGCTCTGTAAAGCACCTTGAATTGCTTCTGTATGAACGGTGCTCTATCAATGAACTTGCCTTGCCTTGCCTTGCCTTGCCTTGCCCGTTATTCCCCATGGGCGAAGATAGGCCAAAATTCTCTGCACCACTCTTCGACGGGCATCACCCTCGTATCTTGGGGTACCCACCAGCCTTTGCCCCATGGGATAGATCAGACTCTGAGGCACCGGCAGTCGATGCTTGGTTCATGCGGAGCGAGGATGTATGGACTCAGGTCCACCGGCATGCCAGTGCGGTAGTCCGCCGGCATAAATGATTTGCGGATCGTACCCGGAGGCCCAAACCCAACTTTAAAGTAGGGGACTTGGTATGGTTCAGCACCAGGGATATTAGGTGTTGTCAGGGTACCCACAAACTTCTTCCTAGGTTTCCGTTCCGCAACTTAATGAAGTTTCTATACGTTAAAAACACCCTACATTCCACTTCTCCCTTCTCAAACCCTTCATACCTGGTCCTTTGGAATCCTCCTGGAGGGAGTACAGCAGGGAGCCTACTGATGGTGAGGAGTCCAATATTTACTCGAGCTCCTCCCTGTTGGACTCTCGCCAAATTTAGTATTTAAAGAACTGCATTTACTCTCACACACACCTCTCGTCACTCCCTTTTGGTTTAAGTTGAACATCCAGGTACTTATAAGTGTCCACTATGTCAATGTCCATTTCCTATGCAGTGAACTAGCCCTTGCCTCTTTGTTGCTATTGACCTACTGTAGGTGGAACTAACCATTTGCCCTCCCGTATGTCTAAAGATGCAAATGTTAAAAGCCAGCACAGGCAAATCACACTGAATAATTCAAATTTTCCTGAAAAATTGTGCAGTCCAGACAGTAAATGTACTGTGTATATTTGTGTAAATTAGATGCATATAATCTTAAATTGTTTAAAATAAGTTCCAATTTGTATAACTATTTTTTATTTCTTTTTTTTACTGACATAACTACATAAAAAAGAATTTCAGGGGTTTCATTAATTAGGGTTTTTAATGTACTGTGTTGTATAAGCATTATAAAGAAGTCTTTAACACCTTAAGGTAAAATATGATAAAAGTTGCAATAAAATTCCATTATGTTTGTAAGGCTACCATGGGGAGTATGGGTATAAAAAGAAAATTCATTATTAGCTAGGTGTTGAGAAAAGACCAGTCATATCTGACTAAACGGTTCCAAACATTGAAAACTAGCTCTGCCATCAGCAAAACATGCAAATAAAATATTAAACATAATTTCTTTTAGTTTACCAACGTATTCTCATTAATAAACAAGTAATCATCAAAGATACAATTCAAACACGTTATACAGGGGTTGGACAATTAAACTGATACACCTGTCATTTTAGTGTGGGATGTTTCATGGCTAATTTGGAGCAGCCCGGTGGCCAGTCTTCATTAATTGCACCAGTAATAGCAGAGTGTGAAGGTTCAATTAGTAGGGTAAGAGCACAGTTTTGCTCAAAATATTGCAATGCACACAGTATTATGGGTGACATACCAGAGTTCAAAAGATTGCATTGATGAGCATTAAAGGGAAGTTGAACATCTCCCATGAACTGCACAGTCACCAGATCTAAATATAATTGAGCCACTTTGGGATATTTTGGAGGAGCGAGTCAAGAAACGTTTTCCTCCACAAGCATCACATAGTGACCTGACCACTATTCTGCCAGAAGAATGGCTTAAAATCTCCCTGACCACTGCGCAGGACTTGTCAATATGTCATTGCCATAATGAATTGACACTGTGTTGGCCGCAAAAGGAGACCCTTAACCATACTTATAAATTATTGTGGTCTAAAACCAGGTGTCTCCGTTTCGTTGTCCAACCCCTGTAATTCAACAAATTAGTCTGTTTTTGTGTTTTGTTGTTTCTATTTTAACTTAGTACATGTTTAGATTTTCATGAATTCCATTATACATTAGTAAAGCTTTTAACCAGATACTAGTTTTTTTTTACCTTTTTAATCTTTTTTTATTTCTAAGTACTGTATATCACAAGACACAATGAGGCCAATCAATGTTTTAATATAAATAGCAAATATGTAGGCTTATAAATTCAATCAGTGCTACTTTTGATCTCTAATTATGCAGTTTTATGATGAAAAGTTGTAATTTTGTAATTCAGAATTTATTTGTAAATTAGGGTGAAAAATAAGTATTTAATCAATAAAAAAAGTTCTACTTAATACTTTGTAACAACCTTTGTTGGCAGTTAGAGAGATAAAACCTTTCCTGTTAGTCTTCACCAGGTTTGCACACACTGTAGCTGGTATGTTGGCCCATTCCTCCATGCAGATCTTCTAAAGAGCAGTGCTGTTTTCGCTCTGTCACTGTGCAATAAGAACATTCAACTCCATCCACAATTTTTTTATGAGTTGAAGTCTGAAGACTGGCTAGGCCATCCCAGGACCTTAAAATAGTTTATACGGAGCCACTCTTTCGTTGCCCAAGCAAGGTTTTTGTGATCATTGTCAGGCGTTCCATCTTTAATGCTCTCACTGATGGAAGGAGGTTTTGGCTTAAAATCTCACGATACATAGTCCTATTTATTCTTCAAGTTCATTCAATAATTCATTTTTAATAATAATGATAATAAAATGTTCTTCAGGAAAATGTTCTTCAGCAACTTCACTGGCTTCCTGTTAAGTTCCGGATCAATTATAAACTTTTTCTGTTCACCTTTAAAGCTATACATCAACTAGCCTCCTTTAATCTCAACAAGCTCCTTCACATGCATAGACCTAGCCAGACACTCAGAGCCTCCTCATCCATAAGGCTTTCTGTTCCCCCCAGCTCGTTTGAACTTGGGTTCTAGAGCCTACAGCTGCTCCCTTCCACCCGACATCCATAATATTACTTCCCTGGAAATTTTTAAATCACACTCATTTGTTTAGGTCTGCATATAGCTCTTAGACTGTGTTGTCTTTTCTTTTCTTTGTTCCTGTTTTATTTCACTGCTTGTTTGAATGGTTTGATCTTATAAGGTTCAATATAATGTGTCATGGCATTTTACTATTTGTAGGCAGCTATTAGCAGATGTTCAGATGTTTGCAGAATTTTGACTGAATTGTGAATTTTTAAAACAACCAAAAGCAAGACATACGTGCATACAGTATGCATTTATATATTTCAGAGTAAACCATAAACCACCTTTTTCTTCTTCTTCACATTTTCAAAAGAATAAAAAACAGATAAAACAGTGTTAGCAAGTTCATTAAGTTCATCCAGGTAAGCAAACTTGAAAAACGTCCTAATCTGTCTAGTCAAAGCAGTCCTGCCTGCTGTGCTTTGCCTCACAGCTAAATTGTCTTTCAACATTTACAGCAGATTTTGTAGTTTCCTTTTTTCTTTTTAGTTAGAATAAGCTGTTAAAGAAGTTAAACAGTCAACTTTCCCCCAGGGGCAAAAAAACAAAACAGCTAATACATTTTAAGAATAGTGAATGTTTTGTAGTATCTTCTTGCTGTGCTGTCCAATGATAGTAGATTGGATTAGATAAAGAATAAAGATCAATGCCTCAGGCTAGCCTCTGTCCACCATATTGTAAAATAGTGTAATACTTTCTTTGACAAAGCAAAATGACAACATTTGTTTAGTTTGAGAAAAAAAACTTTAGGGCTTATGCATTGACATTAACAAACTCATTTACAAAGCACATGCAAATGAAACTGCTTTAGTCATTACATGGCCTTGTTGTTTTTCTGGAAAAACATTTTTTGTTTGTTTTGAGTCAAAAGGTGGATTTTTTTTTTTCCTTTTTTTATGTAAAACATATTAGGACATGCAATAAAAATAGTTTGGTACCGAGACTATTATTTGTGGAAATATATACTGAATATCTCGCTGGGAACAGTAATTAAAAAATCTCATTTACTTCAAGTCAATATAACTTGCTTACCTGAGCAAAATTAGATTCAGAAAACCCTCACATTCCGACATAAAAACAATCTGAACTGAAATGGGAAAAATTTGTCTTCATGAAGCAAAATGAAAACATCAAAAAAACTTCTATGCCTCAGCTCTTCCTGGACACACAAGGTTAGTGACTCAATTCATGTCCTGTAGCACAGAGATGTCATGGTCTCTAAGAATGTCTCTGTGTCAGCTTTTATAGCTTCTGGAACAGCTGGTAGTTTTGTTAGTAAGGACTTTCTACAAAAGCAACAAAGCTACAGTACTTTATGGTCATCCAGAAGAAATTGAGTTATTATGCATTGCACTCAAAGCATTCAGATTAAAATTGGATTGTCTCGCTGTTAACACCTGTTCTTTTATATAGCTATGAGTCACCATGATCAAAAAATGGGTTTATTTGCAACAAGTCATATAAAACTGGACGACTGGAGAGACAATGCAAAAGGGATAATTTAGTTGTAAGTCTTGCCTTTCCCTTCCAATAAAGAAATGAGTGAATTCAATGCCGGTTTGTGTCACATTTCCAAATGCTACTATGAGCTTACAAAATTAGATATACACAGTAAATAGAGCCCAGTGGCGTATCATTTCACAAATAGGTGTTCAGTAATACTCCATCTGAATAAATCCACCTGTCAATTTATTTTATTTTCCACCTGTCAACTATTTTATAGATAAAAAAACAGAAAATGTATTTTTACAGAAATGCAGCATGAAGTTCAGATAGATATTTATCAGCAGATAGATAACTCGTTGAGGCAGAATTGCAGTAGCACTGGGGAGAAAGTGAAGCCGTCTGCAATGGCCATTAATTAAAAATAATTATAATTGCTCCCTTCATAAGCTGCAGAGACTGACCAGAAGCTGCTATAATACGAGAGTGCACATATACCATCGGCCAGCACGTGTTTTGATTAATTTAAAATAATGTCTGAGCAAAACCTGTTTCTCAGCCTGTGAAATCCTTTCTTCAGTCCTCATTCATACACACTCCGTTATCCACACATACGAACTGGATTCCTAAAAAGTTGGAACACTAAAAAAATAAAAACTGAATGCAATCATGTGGAGGTGGCAACATTCATTCATTATCTTCTGCTTATTTCTTTATGAGGGTCACAGGAGTTCCACATGCACATCCAGAGGAAAACGTTTCGGGCGCTGGGCAAATACATCCAGGACAGGGCGCCAATCCATTGCTGGGTACACACTCACTCACACAGCCAAACACACATACACTGTCAGGAGCGTTCGGCGCTCCTTACTTTTTTCTGTTTATTTTTCATCCGTAACATACACACACTATACAGGGTAATTTAGAACATTCAATTTACCTTGAATCCATGTTTTTGGGATGTGAGAAGAAAACTGCACGACAGCTTCAGAATAAGCATCCGGAGGCGTTTTTTTATGTGGTGCCGGGCGACTTTAACCACATAAACCTGACGAACGCACTGCCGAGGTTTTACCAACATATTAACATCCTAACGAGGGGAAATAACACACTCAACCGCAGTTATACCAACATCAAAGAAGCGTACAAAGCCGTTCCCCGCCCCCACCTCGGACTCTCCGACCACGTCTCCATCTTGTTGGTCCTGGCTCACCACCCCCTGATGCGACGCTCCAAACCCACACAGAAAACCATCCCTGTGTGGCCCAGCAATGCCGATGCCATGCAGCAGGACTGTTTTGGCTGCACAGACTGGCAGGTCTTCAGGGAGGCTGCTGAATGTGAATGAGAACTAAATCTGGAGGAATACACATCTGCCGTCCTCGGATATATCAGCAAATGTGGACTGTGAACTGCGACCCGAACCAGAAACCCTGGTTGAATGCAAAGTTGCGTTCTCTGCTGAAAACCAGGGACGCTGCCTTCAGGTCCGGCGATTCACAGCGACTCGAAGAGAGCTGACCCCAGGGGTAAAGAGGGAAAAAGCTGCATAAGCTCAAAAAATCCAGGGACACTCATTTTTGTCATGTGACAGGGACATTATATACTCTATTTTATATACGCTCTGTTTCTATTCATCGCTGTCCTTGATTGTTTTGTGTTACGCGTTTCGGTTTCCTGGTTTTGTACTCATTTTTGGCCGTGTTTATTGAACGTTTATTTTTCGTCAACCTGGCAACCTGGCTCTTCTCTGCTCGGTTCGGGTGAGCGCTCATTCGGGTTCCTGGCACGCAGACGTATCAGAACCAAGGAGCCAATTTTGCCAGGTGAGCGATTCTTTTTCGTTTTTTTAGTCGGGAAGGTTATGGCAGCCCCATGGTGGTGGAACGAGGTGAGCGTAGATCGCTTTGAGTTGGATTCAGCGGGCTCAAATCTTATCTCAGCGATTTCATCCTCTCTCGTTTCACCATCCTTAATTTGCCCAGGTTTATTGCCGATTTTACCTGGTGCGCGATTAAGCGGCCGCAACCTACCACGCCGCGTAAAAGGAGGTCCCGAAGAAGGCGCAGTAAGCGTGCACCCCAGAGCAAACCCATGGAGCCGATTGATGCTCCGGGTATTCGCTGTGGAGTCTTTTCTGTTCGGCGCATCCACCGACTCACTCCGTGAACCGATCAGTGTGCCCGGAATGGGAAGTGAATCGATTCGTGCACACGAGTCGATTGGATGACACGTCTGGATGACATGGCGTCCCAGTGTTCCATAAAGAACTTAAAATTGTGACTTATCTGACCACAGAACAGTCTTCCATTTTGTCACACTGCATTTTAAAAGACCCTTGGCCCATTGCAAAAGTCTGTACTTGTGGAGATTGCTTATAAATGACTTACTCTTTGCACTGTAGAGTTTCAGCTGGCAACGGTGGATGGCACTTTGGATTGTGTTCACTGACAATGTTTTTTGGAAGTATTCCTGAGCCCATTCTGTTATTTTCTTGACAGTGGCATTCTGGTTTGAGGTGCAGTGACGTTTAAGGGCCAGGAGATCACAAGCATCCAGTAGAGTTTTACAGCTGAGGAGCTAGAGTTTTACAGATGAGGATTACTTAAAAGTATTTGGCATTTTACGCTGGGTAACACCATTCTGGTATTGCTGCGCAACAATTGTAAAATTATTGATCCTCATTGATCCTTGGCTTCAGAGAGACACTGACACTCTGAGAAGCTATTTTTATACCCAATCATGTTGTCAGTTGACCTAATTATTGTTAATTGGTCTTCCAGCTGTTCGTTATATACTCAATTTCCTTTTTCCATCCTCTTACTTGTCCCAACTTTTTTGGAATTTGTTGAAACTGTGAAGTTTTGAATTAACATATTTCTCCTTTAAAATGTTACATTTACTCAGATTAATCTTTTTATCTGTCATCTATGTTCTATTACGCTCAAAATATTGACTTTTGCCATCTCCACATAATTGCATTCAGTTATTATATACAATTTGTTTAGTGTCCCAAATTTTTGGGATATTGATCTGTAAAAAAATCACCAACCATTACCAAATAAAATTGCAATATTTATTTAGTCTCTACTAGGTTCGTGGGTGATTCCCCATGCCTCTACAAGAAAGAGAACGTCTCGGGCACTGGGTAAATACACCCAGGGCAGGGTGCAAATCTATCCCTCGGAATACACACACAAACACACACTCACTTACCCTCACAGTCTATATGGGGCATTTTAGAGTATTCAATTTACCTTGAATCCATGTTTCTTTTGAAATATACGAAAATAACATTTACTAAAAATCCTATTTAAATCCTTATTGTTTGACCACAAAATCCATCCTCTTTGCTAAAACACTTTGGTGTTGCCAACTGGTTGAAGCAACAGGTTGATCTTTAATTATTTTAAGCTTTCGGGCATCAAAAATTCATTCTGAGGCAGAAATATTTTAAACCTGGCAACAAATGATTAAAACGTAATTCGGTCAATGCTTTAGTATTGAACACCCTTAGCAAAATAATTGATGGATGGGTATTCATTTATATTGATAACATTTTCATGTACTTGTATATTTGTGACGGAGTAGCCGTTGCCCAATAGAAACACACACACACACGTGCGCTCGCACATACACACTCCTTACTTACTCA
>JAOUQT010076610.1:0-10140 GCA_025769995.1 Xyliphius kryptos
AATCCCCCCAGTTGAGCTGGTGGAGGTGGCTGGGGAGAGAGACGTCTGGGCCTCTCTGCTTAGGTTGCTGCCCCCGCAACCCGAACCCCGGACAAGCGGAAGATGATGGATGGATGGATGGATGGATGGATAAATTTGCACATAGTGTGTGGTTTGTGTGGTTTCTCATGGGCATGGTAGCTCATGGATTCCAATATTGGGTTACCAACCTGAAACAAGCATTGCTTTGACCATGTGCTCTAATCTACCTATCAAGCTGGGATGCTTGTACATCGCTTTGGATACTAGAATCCACAAAATGACCTCATGTAACATATTATGTAAGAAGACAAACAGGGTTGGGTAAAGGTTTTTAAGGGATCTTCACAAATTAACACCATGCTAAAAAAAAGGGGCATTTCCCACCTTCCCAAAAAAAGAAGAAAGTGCCTGCATACTTTGCCTGATGCTCAAAACCCATAGCACACCGGCATACATGTACACCACCTTTAACAGCAATAATAATACGGGTAGTTCTCGTCCTTAATTCTAATTGGCTGAGCCATGACCTTATTGACTATAATGCACATCAATGAGTGACATTATTTTCCCAGTGTTTTTTATAAACTGCATTCTGTTATTTGGCCACTAGTAGACAGACTGGTAGATTGATCCCTTCAAAGACACGTGTTTCCAGAAATGTGAACATTAAATGTGAATACCACATGCTAAATAATTACACCGTTGTGGTTGTTTATTGTATGAAAGAAAAATCTAGGAAGGCATGAAAAAGAGAAGCTTTCAATCTATAATTACATGTCATTAATAAAAGGCAGTGAATTTTAACTTCATTCCCCGAACCTCCTGCCCCATATCACTTACAGCAACACCTGATGGCCACCTTATGTAAACGTCATGGTCGTGGTACATGTTTGAAGGTGATTGCTCATGTCATTTTCAACATAAAGTGTAAATTGCTGATTTGCAGTTATATTACAGTTCCAATGCCTTTTTTATGGAACCAAGTGGGCACTACATCTGAACACGGGCAGAAAAAGGCTCAGTACATCAAGCTCCCGAAGTCTCTATTAGCCTCACTGACATGAACATCAATAACTTGATTGAGGAGGAGAGTCAAGGAACTCATTAAGGCAGAATGTTACCGGCAGCTTGAAGCACAATGTGCTTCATAGGGAGACTGGCTGTAAGGTTGTGCCATGGAAGATTAATGAACTCGCTTTTTTACCATGAGATGGCTTTAGGACCGCGACAAATAATTATTTTCATTGTCAGTTAATATGTCGATCAGTTTCTGACTGATTCACTGAAAGTAACAATGTTACATAAGAACATAATATAAATACTCTGTAGTAGATTTTAGAAAACGTTCTGCCACATGACTGTGTAGAATGTATTTTATTTAAAATATTTATATATTTATTATCAATAAATTAGTACGTTTTGTTCTCCCATGTTTGGATAGGCTTTTGCCAGGTTCTCCAGTTTCCTGCCACAGATAAACATAGATTCAAGGTGAATTGGCTGCTTTAAATTGACCCATTTGAAATGCCCCATTATAGAGTCTGTATGTAGATTACCCAATATAGATTCCTGGCTGTATATACCCAGCATCTGAAACATTCGGTCTTATTTGGACATGGAGAACATCCCCACAATCCTAGTTCCTAAAATAGGATTGAGCAGAGGAAAATGAAATGAGATGAGATTAGAAATTGACCCTATGTAGGGTGAGTGTTCAGCAATAGATTGGCACCCTGTCCTGGGTTCATTTACCCATTGCCCAAAATATTATCCCCGGGATGGGCTTGGGAACCACCCATTATTTATTTAAAGTTAAAGTAATTGATGTTGAACTTTGGTAATATGTCTGGTTTTGCTGCTGAATGCTTTAGCTGGGATATGCGATAAAATAAATTAAACTTTATCATCAGTAAGGTTGTTTCTTCTTGTAACTGCAGGTGGTAAAGGATGCCTGCTCCCGCCAAAACGAGGAGGCGCCAGTTCTATCGCAGAAAGAAGACCTGACTGAGAAATCCCAGAGCACTGAAGTCAGCATTAAGGTTTGTACTGGTGAATTCAAGACTGTATTTATTTTGTCAAGATATTTAATGATTAATGTAATTTAATAGATGATCTTAGTTCTAAAAGTCCATGTGTTTGTGAATTACAGTACAGACTGTGTTATTCCCCTTTTATCTGTTCTCTAATGGTCAGGACCCCAACTGAACCACTACAGTGCAGGTATTATTTGGTTAGTGCATTATTCCTATCCTGCAAAACTGTCAATGAACAATACACGACCCAAATTATACCTGTTCTGTGATGGACAATTGTGTCCAAACTTTGAAATGGTATTGTATATAATGGCCCTCATGTTACCTCATGTCTCATGGGTTTCTTGAGGTTGTTGATGCTACCTCTGTGTAAGGTAGAAAGTTTTGGATCATCCAGTCTAACAAGACTAAAGTAATTTTTTGACACGGTCACATTCACTTTTTCAAATTTTTGATTTTTACTCTTGGAATCATTTAATCTAACACTTTGAATGTTATGATCAGGGTCTGGAAGTATCTGCTAAAGATACAAGTATCAACGAGAAGAACATGGAGACCAGTGACTCTGGAGTGGGCATTGAAAACACAGCTTGCCTTCCTCTTGACAGTGATACTGAAGCACTGACTGCCCCTCCTTCAGAAACTGATGCCCTGAATTCTTCTGCTGCTGCTAACGTTAAATCAACTGCCAAACAGGAGCCTAAACTAACTGTTGAACCTCCAAAACCAGCAACGACCCCTGAGGCCAAGCCTGTGTCTGACAAAGAACCACCTACATCTCTGAAGCCAGAACCTTCATCTGAACCGAAGCTTTCTGTTACACCAACCAAGGAAACAAAAACTACCCTCTTGCCAACCCCTGAGTCCAAACCAAGCCTGAGTCCCTCTTCAGAACCATCTCCTGAGGTCAAACCAGCACCAAGTTCAAAAGCAGTCACACCGACGCCTGACCTAAAACCTGCCTCCAGTCCTGCTGAAACAGCAGTCTCACCAACCAAACCAGCCACCTCCCCAGCACCCTCAAGTATTCCATCGCCAGCAGTAATTCCAACTCCTGATCCCAAGCCTGCTCTCTCTCCATCTCCAGACCCTAAACCAGCTCTGTCACCAATGTCTGACCCAAAACCCACCACCAACGGCACTCTGGAGTCCAAGCTAGATGCAGAATCAGAGCCGAGTGCAGATTTGAAAGTCGCGATGAAGGCTCCTGAGGCTGGAAGCCCAGCTCCAGAGATTAATGACGGTGCACCAGCCTCAGGCCTGGAGGAAGCATCCACCACTTGAGATTAAACCCACTGCCACTATTTCGCCCCCTTCACTTGTCTGTACCATCACCGACAATCGAGCTCTAACAACAAGCAAGAACTCAACTAAAGGAGGGCTTATGTAGTCTAGTAAATTTCACTCTCAATGTACAACTAACAAGCAGTGACATTCCACTGTAATCCACCTGATTTATGACAAATTATTCACTCCGTAGCACCGTTCCATAAATACAAAAGGCGTACCTGGAGGTCCGGGGGGATTATTTATTTGGCACCGGCTGACTGAAAGCCTTCGATATGCAAATAAGATGTACAGATGCATCATTTCTCTCTAATTACAAGTGCATGCAGAAATCAAGAGAATGAACAAGCTCATTAGTTTTTGACTTGCCAAGATTATGGTGGTGAAAAGACACTGGTTTAGCTGATAGAAACCAATTTCCCAGTTCCTATTTGTTCTTCATAAGTATGTTTTGTTTACATTCTAAAACCATCAGAGACCTGTGAAAATTTCCCCAAAGATAAATAGTAAAGCAAGCCGTTAAAGTTCTAAAGCGTATTAAAAAAGCACGCTAAAAACCTTTACGGAATCATTCCAATGACACGGGAGCCGAACCGAAACAACAGCCAGAATGACCAAATATCACTTTTACCTGGATCTTTCTCCTTCTGTGTTCGTCATTTTGAACTTTTTCGAACCCTTATTACATATGAGCCACTTTGCAGGTGTCCGATGCCACAGCCCCGCCAACTGGAGTCATTTCAGGATTAACAAGGTAACTTACAAAAGCCCCGATTTCTGATTTGGAGGCAATATTTGAACACACCTATGATTGCTTTCTCTATGGACACTACGGACTTTAAATAACACAGGCATTAACTGTTCCATTTATTAGGCACAAGTCTGTTACACAAGCTATTTCCATCCTAAATCGATATTTGCAGGGTGTGATGTAATTTCTGGAAACGCACCTGAACATCTAAGAAAAAAAAGTTTAGCACAGGGTACATGGACACACATCAGCACAGAAGATTGTTTTGTACCACACCCAATGCCCAGTTTGTAGATGGTAATAAGTCGGTTTGTTTTCTTTGCAAACTTTTTTTGGAACATAGATAATCAGGATTTTAGAAACAATCGGAACGCGTTTACAGAAACTGTTGGTGCCTCTTGTAGGATTTGAACACCACTGCCCTTTTACTTTTTTTGTCAACAGTGTATGGGGTTGGGGGAAGGGGAGAAACCACAATTCTATGGTAAGAACATGAAGATTGTAGCTAGTTTACAAGATGTCCTTATACCTATACGAGGTCCATTGTTAGTACTGGGTTGATTTTGCTAATGTCTCTACCTCGTAATGTTCGACATCTCGGAAAAAAAAAAACTTGTAGTACATTCACGGAAAAAAAAAATCTAGTAGAGTTTCTGCTAAAAGCACAACATTGGATTGACCAACTAAAGTGTCACAATGTCACCAATCTCCTAAACCATCATTCCCTACCATTTTTCCTGGATGGCCTTGTTCTTTCTAAGCCTTTTACACTTTTATTAGATTTGTTTCTTTTTAAAAGCCATACGGTACACATCACATTGTTATGTAAGATATAAATGCGCTTGTCCATTCATCGTATCAGCCCTCACTTTAATAACAGTTCTTAAATGGCACTGTAAAGAGATTCCTGATATAAGTAATTGCAGACACATAGGGAATATGAGCTCCCAAAATTAAATACACCTTTTAGTCACTGACGCTTTTCAATCTCACTTCATAACCTAAGTGCTTAAGCCAAGAGCCATTTTACTACCCAATCCACTGTCTACTTAATTAAGATTTAACAGCAATACGACGTGCAAAAAACTATGCGCAATCACAAAGAACCTGTTGATTTATCCTGTTCAGTAGTGACATGGGCTACAAAAGTGAATTTAACCAGTACAATTCCAGCTTAGAGCATTTTTTTTGCAATGCTAAATGTTACAATTGCTAGTAATTATAAAGTACTGCAAACTAAAAGTAACTTAGAAATTGTAGGCTGTGTAATGTATTAAAATATACAGCAGAAAACATTGGAACATTTTCTATTAGTACATTTTCTAGTACTTTTTACTATTAAAGCTGCAAAACTGTGTTGCCCTACAGGATCACTGCACAATTCTTACAATTAGTTAGCACACTGGCTAATTTTAGCCCTTGTGTAAATCGGTGTCTTTACCAGCTTGTTTAAACTTTAAAGCTGTATTTAGTCCATCAGTGAATACATACCAGAAATATGTGCTGATTCTACAAATCCTTAAAGCTCTGCATCGTGTAGTTCTTGCTAGTGTGAACAATTTACATTAATATTTTACCACGTGGGTTTTTAGAAATTATTTAATGGATGGGTAATAATAGATTTAGAAGCTTTAGCCGATTAGAAGTCTGATTAAAATGAGCAATTTGTTCACCTATTATTTAATTGCAACTCAAATTAATAGCTATGAATGAGTAGATATGCTCAGAAATATGCTAATACCCATAAACTGCAGTATTCTTTGCACAATTCAAGAATTTCCCACTGAAATAAATAAATGCTAATGCACCAAGCACCTGAGTAAATTACTTTTAGGTACGCGTCAATACTTCATCATGCCTAACCATGACCTCATTAGCAGTTGAAACACATTGCCGGTTGCACCAGCAGAGCAATTTATACATAGTTTGGACATAAATTGGCACCATGTTCAAGTTCAGGAACACAGTTACATTTTCTTACCCAGTAACATACATTTGGGTTAGAAGGAATTTTTATATTATACACTAAATAAAGTAGGTGCAACATTACTAAAATAATTGTAATAGAGTTGCATTTTCCTCAATAGAAATGGCTTTTTTAAAAAGTCTAGCAACAATGAAATTAAGGTTAAAGATAAACATCACACAATCTACAATCATATTAATGCTCGGCTGGAGGAGCCGGCTGCTGGTCTTCATCCAGACATGTTACCAAATCAAAGTAAAGGGTCAGGCGAACTGCTGTGCCTCTGCACCAGACGAAAGTCAAGTGCCTTGCTCAGGGGCACAACTGCAGTTAATCAAGCAGAATGCGAGCAACTGACCCATTCTTGACACCAGCTCTAAGACTTACGCATAGTCTGTGTAACAACCTTTGTATGATTCTACTGTAAGTAATCAACATTCACTTATTTTCACTAACTTGTACAACCGTTCCAGGCTCACATTCATCTCTGTAATCCTACAACACATGTAAACATCAATTTCAATGCTACTTTCAATAATTATATAGTATCTAGAAAAGTATTAGTCCTAGTAATTATGTGTATTTGCTAAAAAGATGACTGAGGAACATGCATGAACTCAGCAAAATCACTTTCTGAACACTGCTAATGATAACATGCATCCCTTTTGTAAAGCCAGTGCTGATTAGTTGGAAATCACAGTGCGCGTCAACCGAGACGCCCGCGGCTGGGTGTGAAGTATGTGTGTGTATATTAAGTGTTTGCTACTGACGTCTTATGATGTATAATCACTACCGACAACATAAATATCGGCATTAGATTGTGTAGGTGTAGATGGGCGTGTATATGTGAATTGTGTTTACAATATGAATACACTGGATGTATTGTCTGTGAGTTGTTGTCATTTCCTAAACCCACTAACTTGAATAGAACTGCACCGGTTTCACAGCATTATGTTGCACCACCCCAATGTCTCACACTATCACAAGTTCTGTGGTTAATGGCCAATAATTCAGTTATTCTATTGTAAATAAATGATTCGAGTAAATTAAAAATGTTAATTTATTAACAAATTGTAGGGCAATGTTCTAAAAAGTTAATGAGCATAATCCTAATTCCAAAACCTTTTAAAAAATGTAATTAAAGCATACAAATTGTGGCTGTAAATCACATTGGTGCTGAAATCATGGCACCTAATGTAAAGCTTCAGTACTGACTGTGGTAAATTAGACTGTAGTCATTTAAAATACATTTTTATCTGACTGAAGCACATTATTTAAGCACAACGCAATGGCAAAAGTCATTTACACAGGGGTGTGAACCGACAAACAATACAACATAATCTAAAATGTGAATTCAATCTTAAATCTCTTTATTTAGATCCCACATTTTTTTTTTTTTTTTTTTTTTTTTACAATTTCCTCTTGACAAAACAAATAAGAGCCAAAAATGCTATCTGACAAAGTGTCAATCATTACTTAGGCACACTTAGTAGGCAGGCACTTTTCCCCTGAGTTTTCTGAAGTATTCAGTACTCAATGGCTGTTTCTAAAGCCAGGACTGGAGCTGGAATGTCTAAAAAAGAACTTCTTTAACCTGTCAATCTTACCTACTTTAATACAGCCTTTTGTATAAATATAGGCTTTGAGTAGTTTTAAAAGCACACATGATGCATTTCTGATTTAGTGCTTGTAATTGTTAAAGTATTTTGCAAATTTGGTGGGCTTTTTTACTATCTTAAAATATATGTATATACCATCTGTGTCATGACATGATCCAGGTTTCATGGAACAGGACTCATTACTTATAGGGTCCTTAAAAATATTTGTATAATTTGATAGAATTGTTCAAAAATGAACCAACTTTATGTCCAATATAACACAAGTAAGGGGCGTGTAATTAAAGGCACAGTCTTTACAAAGCATGTAAACATAAGAGATGAAATTAAGAGAAAAAAAAACCTGTTTGATTGACCTGTATATTGAATTGCACTCTACACATAGATAGTGATTAGTTTAGTGAATGCTTTTGACTGAAGCACATTATTCAAGCACAGTGCAATGTAAAACTGCTTTAGGAAAAGGTAAGAACCAACCAACAACACACCATGAACTTCAGTAGGGCAATGAATCAGTGCCAAAATCCAAAATGCTAATTATCTGATTAAACGATTTAATTCAATCTGATTGTTTGAGCTCTGAAAATCTCTGTAGTAAACTATCCTTATGGACTCTACCACCCTCATTTACTTGTGTGTAAAGAACTGATTTGCTTTAAAAGTAACCTTGTCGTGCAGTTTGTGCAGTTTCATTAGATGCCACTTACCTAGAAGGTCGAACTGTGTAGGATGGTCCAATGGTCTTGGCAACTGCTCGTGTGAGCGTTAGGTGTACAAGTGGCCGGTGTAAGTATTCAGTGGTGATGGTGATGTGTCTGCAAAGCAAACTCAAGGTCAGGCTGTGCTCAGCAGGAAAGTGTGGTACAGTCCAGTCGCCCCTCAATGTCCTGTTTACAGTGTCTTACTCTGTACTTGTATAATACAAGGACACGAGCACACAGACATTTCTGTTGATGGATTGTAAAAAAATATTTAGCCAATTTCATGATATAATAAAAAGCAGGAGAAAGTCTAGAGTTTGTTTCTTGAATTTTTACTGGATTTGCAGAGGGGTTTTCTTAACATTTGCAGAATTTATTCACAAGTTATGCTTAACCTCTGTATGTGTATGTGTGTATATATAGTATATACAGACGATATATATGTAGTTTCCATGTTCTCCACATGTCCGTTGTGTCTATGTGTGACCAGCGATGGATTGTCGCCCTGTCCCGTGTGTATCTGCCTAGCGCATGGTGTAAGATTTTAACCAATCATTTCAACCCTTTCTTATGCAAATGAGATTTTTATTCTAGTGTTATTTATATTGTTATTTGCCTTACATTGTTTCCAGTGTTGGTGATACTATTCACCGTAAACAAGTATCTGGCTTCTGTGGACATAAAATGCCCCTAAATGAAGCAATAGTGACTCCTTTCTCTGAGGCATTGATTACATAGCCGTTTCTGGAAGTGACCACAGTGTGCCTGGTTTAGAGGTGTGATTGTTATTTATAGAGAGGATAAAGAAAAGAAAACGATCTGGCTGCTAACACTCCGTTACCAAATAAGCAACATAAAACACATGCAAAAAAATAGATACCATGAACTGTAAACAGCACAACTTAAATCCATAACATGTAAAATCTAATATATATTCTAGAAATATTTATGTACTTATGGAAGCCTTTTTCCGGCACAAAAATGAAGGCAAACGTGTCTGATCTCTGACTTTATATCATGTGACACTACACATGCGTGTCCATACTCACATAGATCAACATGCTTTCTATATGTTTTTCTTAAGTCATTAATGGTTCACTGTTTACTTAATTAGTAAGTCAGAATTCTGAGGTACTTTTGCCTGTTTTTTCTTCCGCCACCAAGACGAAAAAAAAAGGGAAAAGTATCTCAGAATATTGGCTTTTAATCTAATAGTTTTGGGTAAGTGTATATACATATGAAATATTTATACATTTAGCCAATACTTTATTTCTGACGACTAGAGATCTGGCATTTTTTGGGTGATGGATTTTCTGCACTTATATAAGAGCAACACACCACAATGTCATTGTAGTGCTGAAAATGATCAATCACCCAAATTATATCTGTATTATTGTTGTGCTGACCGCAAAGTAGACAGCATATGTACAATTATTCAATTATAGACTGGAGTCCATATGTTTTTCTACAGACATAGTTTGTCTTCTTTATGGCCTATATGGTGTACACACACACACACACACATACACACACATACACACACACGCACACATAAATGTGTAATAAAAAGAAGTCCTCCTGCATATTTTGTGAAAAGTACTACATACAACTTAATATTTTAAAGTATTTTATTTCTTTAAATTAATTAACATAGCATATAATCCTATTATCCTATATAATCTACTTTCTTCCATTTAATCCTCTAAATTAAAAAATTCTAAAAGTTTCGGTCACTGGGCAGGTACACACAGGACAGGGCACCAAT
>JAOUQT010076617.1:0-10140 GCA_025769995.1 Xyliphius kryptos
GAGAGAGCAGGCCATCCAGATGTGGGGAGGCCGGTGAAGGGGGGGGGGGGCAGGGCTGGTATTAATAATGAGGTAGACACTGATCACGGGCCAGGAGAACATTTAGCACATTGCTGCCCTGAATGGACGTCTTTTACATCGTTTTCAAGCAACAGTGATTGCAAATCGACAACAGGACAGAATATTAACCCAAAATAAATCAAAGGAAAATCAAGAAACCTTAAAACAAAAAAGCCTGGTGACTATTTACACTTATTAACACGTATACTGTAATGCTTCACATATACAAAACATCTATACATCATCTACCACGATACAAAAATAAATATACATCGGTACTGGATATAAAGCGGGATGTCCCTCGTTTTAGGAAAGCACCATCATCATTGGTCAGTTGTTTAATGGCTAGTTGAGTCATACTGCATTTGAGGTAAAGTTGTAAACGGTGGGTTCTGTGAGTTCCCTTTACTAGGTGTTCATCAGGATGGGGTTGGGTTTGTTCTCCAGCTTACAGAGTATGACAATTGTACAGTAAAATCTGTGGGAATTTCTTGTATTATTTCTGGACTTTACCATAAATGGTGAAAGTGTGTGAACATCTGAGCATTACGCCTATACGTGCGTACGGACCATCCCGTTTAAAAACCTTGGCTACGACCGGACGTGATACTCTTTGTGGTTTTTACGATCGCCACAAATCATAGAAGACGGTATACTTGGATCATAGTTCAGTGGTTAGGGTGTTGGACTATCAATCAGAAGGTTGGGGGTTCAAATCCCAGGTCCACTGAAGTTGCCAATATGGGTCCTTGGGCCAGACCCTCAACCCTCATTGCTCCAGGGTCCTGTTTCAACCCTGTGTTCTGACCCCAACCAAGTTGGGAACCAAGTTTGGATAAAAGCGTCTGCTAAATAGCTAAAGGAAAATGTCTAACATCACGGCTAGATTTATATGAGCCTGATATATTTTTGGGCTCACTGCAAGTCGCTTGAGATCCACCAAACCAGCTTTGGTTCAGTAAAGAGAAACAGACCAAAAACCAAATAACCAAGAGAGAAAAAACAGTATGTCCACACACTTTTGGTCATATATTACCATTTTTGAAGGGGGTTTAAGGGGGTTCTAGATGAAGCACCAAAGGTCTGTTGCATGCATTGTGATGTTCTTACATACAAATACAGTACCAGTCAAAAGTCTGGCCATGCCCACTTTTGGCTCCACTTATGGTCCATCATCAATTCCACTTACTGTAAAGATGGACTTTGTAGTTCTACAATTAGACCGTAGTCCAAATGTTTGAGGACTACAGTACATACTGTGTACATCCCCTTTGTTCTGTTCTAATGGTCAGGACCACAATGGTTCCTATCCCAGCAGTCACTGATGCGTTTAAATAAAACCCCAGCAGCACTGCTGCACCACCTTACATTCCTCTGCAGTGTAACTGCAGAACAGACAATAAATAATCCACCACCCAAATTATACCTGTTCTGTGAAGCTCCGGATCAATCGAGACCAGAGAACCCCCAGGGGACTAACAAAAACAAGAACACAGATGGACTACAGTCTGTCCATCCATTATCTATTACCTCCTGCCTATTCCTCTACAAGGGTCGCGGTGGGGTTCCTCATGCCCATCCAGGGGAGAACGTCTCGGGCGCTGGGCAGATACACCCAGGACAGGACGCCAATCCACATTCACACACTTAGATGGGGCAATTTAGAGAATTTAATTTACCTTGAATCCATGTTTTTGGACTTTGGGAGGAAACCGGAGAACCCGGAGAAAACCCATGCAGACATGGGGAGGACATGGAAACTCCACCCAGTTTGGTATTCGAACCGGGAATCCCCTGCGCTGAGAGGAGACCGTGCTAACTGCTAAGCCACCGTGCCGCCCACTACAGTCTGTTATTGTAAAATTGTAAAAATGGTGGATGGAGAAAATAGAGTAGAAGCAAAAAAGAGCGTGTCGTTACTTTCGACTGGTTCTGTATGCGTGATGGCATCAAAACAAATGACCGGAATACTACCTATTCAGCACCATTTATGTAATTTGGTAAAAATGCTCTTGGTTGTTTGTACAACTGTGATTTTGAAAGTTAAACCCACCACAGAGAGGATTGCAATACAGCTGCAGGTTATCTATATACAGCATACAATAAAATACTAAAAAACAATCCAGCACCAAAATCATAAACGTATACACCCCCATGCCAGGATCAGACTACATAAGATTATTGTGTTTCACGATGGACACTGTCATATAATGACATCATAAAGAGAAAACTAGCGGGAACCCTTAAACAACACAATGTAACTCCAAGTCAACCACACTTGTGTCCAGTTAGTGTTTAACACTGATTGTGAATCAATTTCACTTGCTGTTGTGCAAATGTAACAGACAACAGGTAGAAATGAGAGGCACCTAGCAAGACCCCCCTATAAAGGAGAGCTTCTGCAGGTGGTGACCACACCCCTTTTCTCTGTTCTCATCCTTTCTGGTTGGGGGGGGGGGGTTCAGTTCTGCAGTGCTGCTGTAGCTTTATTGAAACACCTCAGTGAGACTGCTGGGATAGGAACAATGCACCGACCCAATAATACCTGCTCCGTGGTGGTACTATTGGGGTCCTGACCATCAGAGCAGAGTACACAGTATGTACTGTAGTCCACCAACGGATGGACTACAGTCTGGAATCGTGGAACTACAAAGTCCATCTTTACTCCCAAGTGGTACTGATCACATTTGGCTGCTCCAAATTGCCTCTATATAGTGTGTGTGTTGGGGGGGGCTTAGTGGTTAGCACGTTCGCCTCTCAGCGCTGGGGATTCCCGGTTCGAATCCCGATCTGGAGTTTCCATGTCTTCCCTGTGTCCCTGTGGGTTTTCTCCGGGTTCTCCGGTTTCCTCTCACAGTCCAAAAACATGGATTCCAGGTAGATTGAATGCTCTAAATTGCCCCATAGTGTGTGTGTGAGTGAGTGTGTACCCAGGATGGGCATGGGGAACCCCACCGCAACCCTCATAAAGGGATAAGCGGAAGATAATGGATAGATGTATAGTGTGTGTGTGTGTGTGTGTGTGTGTGTGTGTGTGTGTGTGTGTGTGTGTGTGTGCATGCGCCCAGCGATAGATTGGTGCCCTGCCCTGCCCTGGGTGTATCTGTCCCAAAATATCAGCACCCAAAATGTTACAACAAACACCCCCCCCCCCCCCCCGTGACCCCAGTAGAGGAATATTTTGAGATGAGATGAAAATGAGTTGAAATCTCATCATCAGGAATGAAGGCTGTAATTGGAGCTGAAACAGAAATCAGAGAGGAATATCGTTGGGTTCGTTTCTTTTCCTATTTAAGGAAAGCAGAATGAGAACTATCGAGGACATTCAGGGCTTTAACCTTCACACCGTAGGCAGGCGGTCACCCCTCCCCCCAGTCCATGAGAGGAGCTCCAGTTTGGAAGCGCAGGCAGCAAGTGAGGTGTTTATAGCACTGGCTTTGCGGTCGGCGTGTCAGCCGAGTGGAACACCAGGAAACATCCCTCATTCTGGGATTAGAGGGAAGCAAAGAAAACCATACGGCATTTTTAGATCCGACTGCAGAATGTGGGGTTCTGGATTCACAGGGAGGAATATAGAAAGCGGAATGAGGGAGACGGAGCGTAAACGTCCAGAGCTGAAAGATTCCTCACTGGATCCTGAGAACTTCATTATGAGAACTGCTCAGGTTTTTTATTTTAATCTGAAAAAAAAACTGTTAAATGCTGTTTGATGTTCTAATAGGAACAACTTCAAAGTCACTTCTCTCTCTCTCTCTCTCTCTCACAGGACATAACTTCATACAACTCCAGTAGGTCTGATGCACAACGGAAATCCAGAAGCAACATGGACCGTGCAGCTCGAGTTGGGGCGAGGCAGTGAGGGCGGGGCAGTGCCACTAATGTGATCGTAAAAACAAAAAAAGTACGACAAAAGTGCAAAATGCACATACAAATATATATATATATATATATATAAAGTCCTCAAACAATGGGATACGCCCAACGGAGCCCCTCCCCCAATTTTCCCCTGCCAAACCATGTGACATGCATGATGGAGCCCCACCCCCTTTTTCTGTACTTAATCATACAAGGGAGCCACACCCCCTTTTTTCCCTACTTAACCGTGTGATATGCATGACAGAGCCCCACCCCCTTTTTCCCTACTTTCTCATGTGATTTGCACAACGGAGCCCCATCCCCTTTTTCCCTACTTAACCATGTGATATGCATGATGGCGCCCCACCCCCTTTTTCCCTCCTTATGTGATATGCATGATAGAGCCCCACCCCCTTTTTCTGTACTTAATCATACAATGGAGCCCCACCCCCTTTTTCCCCTACTTAATCATGCGATATGCATTATGGAGCCCCGCCCCCTTTTATCCAATGGAGCTCCATTCTCTTTTGCTTTCTAACATGTCTATTGCGTCACATGAAAATTTCTGATGTTATATAAATTCCCGCATCAGGTAACTGTTTGTTACTATCGGTCGCATATTTCTGGAAAAAAATCTGCGGTGCAGCTACCTGGACTCGCTGGTCTGTGAGGTTCTCCATGTTACTGTGAAAGGAGAACTCACAATATAGTGTAGACTCTGTATCTGCTCTCTCTCTGTAGTGAGATTTAATAGTGGTCGGTTCTATTCAGTGGTCAGTGGTGTTGGACGCGGCTGTGGTGATGATTCACCGGCGAGACAGCGATGAACGTCTGACCGTTGAAGTCTGGAGAGGTGGTTTTTGTTGACCTTTTTCGTACACCAGTGGTGTAGTGTGTCTGTGTGGGTTTTTCCGGGGTCTCTGGTTTCCTCCCACAGTCCAAAAACAAGTGAACGTTCCAAATTGCCCCCATTTAAATTGCCCAGCATCCAAAACGGCCCTAGTGGAGGACCGTGCGGGAAATAATCAGAGGAGATAAGAATTTAACTTAATTAGATGTGTTCGCTGAACGAGGCTGAAGAATCCAACCGGCAGAAATAATCCAGAAGTGCTGATCAGGCTGAGGATTTAATCTGTCGCCACTTTTGTCCACTTTCATGCTGTGACTGGTCAAGTGCTTAACGGGAAAATGGTTTCATACCTCGGTGGTTTTTATAAAGTGGGAAACCCTCACGCTTCACTTCAGATGCAGTTAATGAACAGAGACGTGCTGTGCTGGGATTTGGAAATTCATAAATACAGCGGCTGGCTTTACGTCCATTTTATAGAACAGAGAAACGCTCACTGTCTATACGCAGTAAGCACTCACTCACTCACCCACTCACTCACTGTGTATATGCTGTAAGCACTCCCTCACCCACTCACTCACTCACTCACTCACTGTGTATACACCGTAATCACTCACTCACCCACTCACTCACCCACTCACTCACCCACTCACTCACTGTCTATACGCAGTAAGCACTCACTCACCAACTCACTCACTCACTCACTGTGTATACACCGTAATCACTCACTCACCCATCCACTCACTCACTCACCACTCACTCACTCACTTCCCGACTTCCTACAAGATTGAAACTTGGCACTGTCATTTCCCACAATGCACTTGGAACAACTAAGCAGTTTTCACTTTCAAAATCCCATCAGGGGACCCAATCTGAAACACGGGCCCTGATTAAATTGGGCACTTTCACTCACCTCACAAACTTCTAATTTGGCAGAGATCTATAGGAGAACCTCTACACTCATACAGATATCAAAAATTCCCACGGGGCCCACTAGGGGGCCCAATTCAAAATGTGCTTCGCAATGACTATTAAGAAATCTCAGGGTCAGTCTCTCAAGTGAGTCACCGTAGCAACGCACGGGTAGTCGGCTAGTTTAATATAAAGACAATAGAAATGAGTGATAATGGTTATTTCTACAAATATCGATCAAACGTTTAGGACACTCCACCCTGTTCCGACTGTTTTCAATATTGTCCATTTCACAATTAATTGAAGCGTATCAGATTTTTAAAGAATAAAATGTTTGTATTGAAACCTATTTTTGTATAGAGGCTAATAGTTATAGTCCTATTATTAGCAATTCTCTGTCCTCTGCCGAAATCTCCTGGTATGGTCACCAATCCAAGTGAAGGATGTTATTGGACTGATTGATGGTTAGGACAGCCTTCTCAATTGTGATGCACAGCTGAACAACATTTTACTAACAATTGAGCATAAAAAAGAGCACAACGTTCTGGGTTAGTTCAGTATCTGAAGCATCAGCAGTTGTTGGTTTGCTTAAAGGCTCCAAATGGCCAGAAGAAAACAACATTCTTTAGAAAGCCGTCAATCCTTTGTCGTGTTAAGGAACGAAGGCGACTCAATGCGAGAGCTTGCCAAGAAACTGCAAACATCTTACCATGCTGTTAACTATGTTAACTTCCTTCGAATAGTGACACACACTGTCTCAGAAAGACAGAAAAGAGAGTGGAAGGCCCAGATGCACAACTGCGCAAGACGATAAACATCTTAGTGTGTGCAGTTTAAGAGAAAGACATCTGACAGCAGCACTTAATGGAACCCGTAAAACACCAGTGTCAACATCAGCGGTCAGATGCGACGTCTGGATGCTGGACTCACACTGGCCAGTGGCAACGGCTTTATGCATTATCAAGTTATTGACATGTTTAGAACATGGAATAACGACAGTAACCCACTAAAGGATGCCCTCAAAGTGCTGCCCATTATGTTGACTCTTCAGCGTGATTCTTCCACTCTCGACACACTGAGCGCAATACCGCAGAAGAAATGCCACCACCGGCCTCCTGTAGTCATTGTTTCAGGTGGTATGTGGTTATGCCACAAATGGTAAAGTGCCATCAGCAACCACTTAAATTTTATCAGGGTGTATTCATACTTATGGCCCTGTAGTGTGTATACAATGGAGCTAAGGTCTGTGCTGCGAGTGAGAGTTGGTACTCTGAAGCTCAGCGGTGAGTAATATGCTTTTGATTGCCGTTCTAACTCGCCGAGTGCATAGGGATCACACCATCACGGCTTTTCTCCGTCGTTCTGAGTCGAATCGTCCCGAGATTCCTGACAGAATCCAACATCTGCAACATATATGGACAAAAACCCAACGTTCACCCCCGCAATGTACGGGTTTACCATGACAAGCATTTGCAGCTGGCACGAGAGGACAACACGGGGACCTGGAGAGGCCGCGCTTCCCCCCCTTTGTCCCACTTCATTAGCCTTTTCCGAATTGATTCTCCTACAGCTCATCACGATTACCGCTTAATTAGCATAGCGAGTGGCGAGGAAATAAAACCCGAAATGTAAATCGTAGCTCGACCGCCTGGCCGCGACACATGCCCTGATTAAAAATGCAATCAGAAGAAAGGGGACGGAAAACGAGGGAAGGCTTTCATTGATTCAGCACCATGTTGCTTCAATAGATGTGATTTATTCAGTGTGTTCTCCCTCGCGGCGGGGCTCGCCCTGTCACGGGTTTGAATTAGAGGCATTGCCGGCGTGAATCAAACTCTCAGATCCGCCGGCCGTGAAGACCGCGAGCCGGAAAGCGTGCTGGCTGTTTACTGTGGAATGAATCTACTTGCCATGGAACCAGGCTGCGCTTATTAATGCGTGAATGCAATTTGCGGGTCGCGTAAGCGTTCGTACGTTTAACCGAGTCAGGGTCAGCGGGCTGAAAGAGCGGGAGGGTGATTGGCACTGGCACCCCCACTCTGCCTGCTCGCTCCACATCGCTAACTCTAAACGGCTGGAATTGAACTGAATATCCTCCTCATGCTCATAAACACCGTCGTAAAAGCTCAGAGGAAAACAGACGTGTGCGCGGTTAGAGGCGACGGAAAGATGAAGTGCTGGACCTGGCTGCCCCCCTCGTGGTGTGAAAATGACCTCATTAATTCAGTGTAGCCTGGCCTCTCCATTCCTGAATGCTACAGATATTTTCTCCCGCTCGCTCCTTCTCTCTCTTTTCATGGCAGAGTCAGCATTAGCATATCCCCGGTTGCCCGGGCAACCGGCTCGGAATGATTCCCCTCAGCCTCCTCGCCACAAAAGCCGAGTAAACACTGGAGTTTATCTTCTCCCGATGTATGACAAATAGTGTGACATGTTTGCTTGTCATAACGACTGGTTCTCTTCCTTTGCCCTACAGCTGCTGGAATTTTGGCTGCGATGAAGACCTGCACTGACACTTGTTCTTCTGAGGAATATTTCCACACACAAACCAGAGCTCGAAGAAAGAAATTGTTTCCATGAAATCTTCAATACAAGGCAGTTGGTGTGTGTCATCTCTATAGCGATTGGTGCGCAGGTAGAGTGGAGGGGAGGGCGCGAGGTGTTTGGCATATTGGAATTGGCACGTATAGCGTGGAGGGAAAGATGTGAGGCGTTTGACGTATAGCGATTAGCGGGGGTAGAGGGGAGGGGTCGACGCAAGGCGTTTGGCGTGTAGGTAGAGGGGAGGGAATGATGCAAGGTGTTTGGTGTATAGGGATTGGTGAAGGTAGAGTGGAGGGGATGACGCAAGGCATTGCTGTATAAGGGTTGGTGCGGGGGTAGAGTGGAGGGGATGGCGAGAGGCGTTTGGCGTATAGGGATTGGCGCAGGGGTAGAGTTGAGGGGATGGCGCGAGGTGCTTGGCGTATAGCAATTGGTGCGGGGGTAGAATGGAGGGGATGGCGTGAGGCGTTTGGCGTATAGGAATTGCCGCAAGGGTAAAGTTAAGGGGATGGCGCGAGGCGCTTGGCGTATAGTGATTGGTGCGGGGGTAGAGTGGAGGGGATGGCAAGAGGCGTTTGGCATGGTAGTGGTTACCACATTTTCCTCTCAGCACTGGAGGTTCCTGGTTCGAATCCAGATCTGGGTGGAGTTTCCATGTCCTCCCCGTGTCCGTGTGGGTTTCCTTTGGGTTCTCCGGTTTCCTCCCACAGTCCAAAAACATGGATTTCAGGTAAACTAAATGCTCCAAATTGCCCTGTATAGTGTGTGTTGGTGTGCGAGAGTGTGTGCCCAGCGGTGGATTGGCACCCCGTCCTGGGTGTATCTGCAGTGCCCGGGGTGTTCTCCCCTGGATGGACATGAGGAACCCCACCGCGACCCTAGTAGAGAAACAAGCAGAAGATAATGAATAAATATAACACTTTGACAGCTTTTATTTCATGACATAACCCCCCCTCCTCCACCTTTCCATGCGCGCACACGCGCCGGCGCGGGCATTCAGCGCTCCGATCCGGCCGGCGGGAGGTTCAGTCCGGGTTTTGCGGGAGCTCCATCCGCCTGCTTGTTGCGTTACATTGTATCAATCTGTCGGCTTTGCGGCTCGCGCTTCACAGCCATTAAAGCCGGAGGAGTCGCAGAGTGCGGCGGCTGGAGGGACGCAGCGGTGAGAGCACCTGCCCGTTTCCGAGGAACCTATCCCGGTGCTTAGGCGAGGAGCCGCGGGCCGGTCCGAGGTGTGCTGCTGGGAGCCGGAGCGGCGCTGCTGTGTGTGCGGGCGGAGAAGCCCTGCAGCACGGCCTCCGTGCGTCTGCGTTCCGCGGGCTTTCGGACAGCGGCGTGCGGAGCCGCTTTGTTCCCCGACGGCGTCCGCAGAGCCGGGCCCATGGAGTGCACCTGAGCGGCGGGCTGAGCGGCTCTCCGTCCCGCTCTGCAGGAATGTCTCCCCTCACTTTTTGGAGAATCCACTTACCGCTTAGCTTTCTGCTAACGAGCTAAAGGCGTCCAGGAGCAAATCTGCAGCGCATCCTTCACCCTGCCGCGACTTTAAAGAGGTATTTTGTATGGTTTTTTTTTTCATGCCGACAGTAATCCGCAGGAGGCGCCGTTTTTACTTGCCTTTTGCCGTGTAACGCGTTTGAAACCGAGGGACGGCTGCTGGGGAGCCTGCGCTTTGCTTTTCTGCCGGTTGTTTGATTTAAATGTGGGGTGAATTTGCGCAAATGACGTCTAAATGCCCCGGGAATCGCCTCGTGACTGAAGCTCGAAGCTGTGCCCTTCGCTTTGTCACATTTCTTTATGAGTGCTTTAGCATTAGCTTAGCATAGTCACCCCGAAGTGCACGGCTGCTCACCTCGACCACCAAACGCCCCTCTTACCCTCCAAACTGCCCCGACGTGGGACCTTTCCCCCCAACCAAACCCCGC
>JAOUQT010076633.1:0-10139 GCA_025769995.1 Xyliphius kryptos
CACCAGGAGACATGGAGGGGGCTGTAGGAGAGAACATCCGCCGCCTCATTAGGAGCATGCCCAGGCGTTGTAGGGAGGTCATACAGGCACGTGGAGGCCACACACACTACTGAGCCTCATTTTAATCTTGAGGAATTTCCACTGAAGTTGGATCAACCGGTCATTTGATTTATCATTTTGATTTTAAGTAGAATTCTAAATACAAACCTCCATGGGATTTTGATCATTTTTATGTTATTTTGTTCTTAACGCATTCCATTATCTACTAAATAAAGATTTTTAACTAAAATATTTTATTCATTAAGATCTAGAATGTGTTATTTCAATGTTCCCTTTATTTTTTGAGCAGTGTGGGTGTGTGTTTATACACACACACACACACACACACACACACACACACACACACACACTCCCCCACATAGTTCTTTGCATAGGTCTCAAACATGGTCTCAAACAAGTCCCAAAATAATGTTCAATTGCTTTTTTTTTGTGTGTGTGTGTTTCTATTGAATTAATCAAAAAACATTTACATTTGTAATGAAATTAGAACCATTATTATGTGGTGCCAGATTTCATAGGGTGTTTTTACTGTATAATTTTTCTATCACAAATTATGATGGGTGGGAGCTGATGATATAAACCACCATCATTTGTTCTGTCATAGAAACATTCATTCATTATCATCTGCTTAATTCTCTACGAGTGTTGCAGGGGGGGGGATTCCCCATGCACATTCAGGGGAGAAAATCTTGGGCTCTAGGCAAATACACCCAGGACAGGGCGCCAATCTGTCGCTGGGCACACACTCACTCAGGCAGACTATAGGGGCAATTTAGCTCAGCCAATTTACCTTGAATCCATGTTTTTGGACTGTGGGAGGAAACTAAAGAACCCAGAGGAAACCTACGCAAACACAGGGAGAGCAAGGAAACTCCACCCAGATATGGATTCAAATTATAAATCGCCAGTGCTAAGAGCCAGATGTGCAAACCATTAAGCCATCAAAGCAACAATGCTTACCCTAAAAAAAAATGACTAAATGGTATGAAAGGCAGCCGTTTATTTTTTACAAAACTAAACTTTTAATCAGGGGTGTGTGTCTGTCTCACCTGTGTTACAATGTCTCTAATATTTACTACATAGAGATGCACATAGTCCTTTACATAGCGAGGCTTCATGGCAGGAGGAATCGAAAACCAGTCGGTTGCTATGGCAGCCTCATTCTCATTGTTTCCACTCCAGATAACTATAGAAGTGTGTGACTTAAGCCGTCTTACCTAAACAAGCCAGTTAACAGGAAAATTAAAATAAACCAAGTTGTAATTGTGTTGTGTGACAATGCATATGTACATGTACCTGCTGTGTCACTTCTTCTTGCACCGATTTGATGAAATCTTCGTCTGTAGGGTATAAGGCACAAGCAAACATAAAATCCTGCCAAACCTGAGACAAGGACATAAAATTAACTACACAAACTTTAGACATAAAAGTGAGGAAGCAAATATGATTAATAATGTGTGATGTACCATGACGCCCAACTGATCACATAAGTTGTAGAAAAGATCTTGCTCATAGATTCCTCCTCCCCAAACTCTCAAAACATTCATGTTTGCCATTCGCACAGATAAAAGCAGCTGAGTCACACTATTAGACAAGCACAGAGTCTCATTTAAGGCCTCATTTATGCTAAAATAATTTTGCCATTATAGATTATTCACATCTCAAAAACATTTGTCTGCGTTTTTGTCTTATCAAATAAAATGTTTCAACTGATTGTTACAAACAGTAAAAAACATGGTTGAATTCTGTTGCAGTGACAGAGTATGCAATCCCTTACTTAACTGCTGAGGCCTGGTCCTGAAATGCATGGACTGGCACCCAGTTGGAGCCCTTTAGGAAAATAGGTCGTCCATTAATACGGAAATAAAAGCTGAGCCCAGGGGAGCCAGAAATAGGTTCCTGTACCAACTCCACTGTACGGAATCCAATCTAAATCAAAAAGACAAGTCAATAAAAGAAGTAGGTAACAGAAAGGGAGGAAACAATAGAAAGAGTTACCAAGCTCTCTTCATGAAACGTCTCGCCTTCCTCCAAGCTGATATCTAGTAATAGCTTTTGAAGAGGTTGTTCTCCGTGTCCAAATGGCCACCACAAGTCAACTGTAACATTCTTTGCAAATTCACATTACAATGTTTTTTGTTTTCAACAAAATTGCCATAAAATATGTTATATAGTCCTGGTATCTTTGAGCAATTACCTGGTTGATATGTAGGATGACATATGTGTTGCTCAAGCCTGGTGCAAGAAATAACTGATATTTCATCTGTGACTGCAACTGTGGCATTGACAGCTGGATAATACCCTGTGAAGTTACAGTGACATCAAAGAACAACTTCACCTGCACAGTCCATCCTGAAACATCCACATCTGAGGGGTGCAATAAACACAAAAGTTGTTTAAGTCCACAGTCAAGCAGTTTAGTGTAAATCAAAAGCAACAGCAATCTACCATATTTTGGAACTGTACTGAAGCTCAGCAGTCTAACTGTGTTTATAGACTCAATGCGAACACCCCTCCAAATGCCAACAGTAGGAAAAGAAGGCCCCCAATCCCAACTGAATGAGCTCTGCATCTGAAACACACACACACACACACACACACACACGTCAGTTACATAAGCCTACAGAGCAAGAAATATGGTACTTTTTTGTTTTGTTTACCTTTCGAATAAAGTTTACATGGCACTCTCCTTTCTGGACGGGAGGAGGGCATTCTGGTGGCACTGAATATGTGATATGGGCTTGACGCCTTTCTGATGCATATGTGACCGCTGACGTGATCCACACCTCTAGAATATTAATATCCTTAAGAAGCCCACTTATATCAAAATCCTGAAATAGTATAATTCACATATGTGAGCAAATACGGTTTATATCTCTCCCTTACTCTCACACACACACTATACATGAATACAAACAGTCAAACGATTTGTTCTTATTGTTGTTATTAAAATTCCCTAGATGGTGGACTGGAAAAAAATATTATGCCCTATGCTTTCATTTTAATGTCAAATAAGACGAAAAACTGAATTGGGAAATTCCACTCTTTCATGCATGCATTTATATTCTCTTTTCTTTAAAATGTTGCTTTAGTTCATCATGATTCAATGGCATTTCTTCATTCACAGTTTTGTGAGGTCTGGACTTTGACTGAACTATCATTATTTTACTCTTCAGTCATTCTGTTGTACATTTAACGGTGGAATTGGTATTTTTGACCCATAGCATTATCCAGTTTCGGTCAAGCTTAAGTAGCTGGAAGTCACATTTAACTCTAGAGTACACATGTGGACAAAAAAAAATCCCTTTATAACCCATCCAAATAAGCCAAACTTGTCCAGACATTTTCTAATTGTACGGTCATGAATTAAATTTGAAGTTAACTGAGGCCTGTGGTGTATAAAGTGTAGCTTAGGAGATTAGAACTCTGGAGACCAAAGAGGACATTTTAGTTTTTATCACTTTGTTATTATCCCCAAATGTAGTTCCGACACAACCAAAAATTATGTTTTTGGTCATTGTCTTGCTGCTTGTCTTGCACGCTGGTGATGAATGTCACTTGGTGATTCAAACTCACCACTGTGCTAATTCTCACTCCATTTTTTTTGACCACTGCCAAATGGTGGGACGATCTTCCCAACACCATCCGTAAGGCTGACTCACTCAACATCTTCAAAACACTCAAAACACACCTCTTCCACAAACACTTGCTATAAAAATTTATACAAGTATAAAAAAATAGAGCCAGATCAAATAATCCACAGGTTTTGATGATACTACAGGGTAACTGGTTGTTCCTAAACTACTAACTTGGGTTGTGATCTCACTTGTAAGTAGCTTGAATAAATGTAATGCTATATGAACACATTACTAAAGGGTAATGCATTGAAAATGCTGTTAGCTTTTTTTGTCCAATGTGCCAGTCACCCTGTGCATGTTGAAAACTCTTTAGTACATCTATTAAATATCCATTTATATAATTAACTTGAATTTGACTAATCGGGTCATAACATTTTTGTGTACCATTTCATTACTTAATTTATGACTTGTTTATGTAAAAAATAACTGTAAATATCGATGTGCTTTAAAACTTTTATATATCTAAAAACCCACTGAAGGCAAAATGATGACTTAGTGGTTCGCATATTCGTCATTCATCTCACTGCACTGGTCATCCAGGATGGATCTGGGTGCAGCTTCTAATTTCTCCCCATGTTCTCCACATGATTTTCTCTGGTTTCCTCTCACAGTCCAAAAATAGACTCAATGTAAATGTACTGCCTATATCTAAAATTGCCCCCATATAGTGTGTGTCTAAGTGAATGTGGGCTCAGCAATAGACAAGCCTGTCCTGAGTATATATGCCCAGCAGAAAAACTCTCTCCTGGATGGGCATTAGCAACCCCCGTGACCCTGGTCTTTAATATAGGATTAAGTACAAGATAATAAATGAATAAAAAATCTACTGTGTGAGCAAAGCTAGTATGCAAAGATTATACTAACATCTTTGTGAGTAATGTACTTACATATCTGCGAAACATGTTGTCAGTCTTTCCGATAAGTAGGCCATTTAGAGAAATGCTGGAGACTGTGTCCACACCTTCGAAAACAAGAACGACTTTTCTATTCTTTCTGTTGAAACATAAAGCAAAATTACCCAGCATGCACATGACGTGCTGACAGTCAGGTAATTAAGCACTGACTAGAAAGAAGGATAACATACTTAATATTTTCATGTACAGAAAATGTAGTTGCATAGGTCCAGTTTTCCAGCGAGACCCATCTGTACTCCAGGTCATTAAACCTATAGTAGGGATCCTGTGGGCAGCCATTAAGAAAGGTGTAATCATATTAATTATACATTGAAACATTCTAAGGTCAGAAGACAAAAGATGGCCAAAAGACAAAAAATACACAGTTCCAGTCAAAGTTTGGACACACCTAATTTTTGCTTCACTTATTGTCTATTTTGTCAGTTCCGCTTACTAGAGATGGACTTTGTAGTTCTACAAATCTAGATTGAAGTACATCTGCTTGTGGACTACAGTGCATACTGTGTTAGTGCCCTTTACTATGTTCTCTAATGGCCCTAATAGTCCCACCACAGAACCAATATTATTTGGTTGGTGCATTATTCTCATTGCAGCGGTGTCAGCTGGTGGTTAAGGAATCTGCAGGTCCCCAGTTTGATTCCTTGCCATACCAAGTATTATGGATAAAGTGCCCTTGCATGCCCAAATGCTCCCCGAGTACTATATACAACCTGTGAGCTCACTTCACCAGGGTGTGTACGTGTGTGTTTCACTGCACGAATGTGGTTGAATGTAGAGGACAAATTCACGTGTAAGCAGAGCAAACAAAATGGATGGCTTTATAATGTGAAAGCTCCCTCACTGCATCAGTGTCACTGCAGAACTGACAATTAACAATAAAACACCATCGCAATTGAAATTATAGCTGTTCTGTGATGTGCCTGACAAACTGGACTTACAAAAAAAAGAAAACAAATGTAATGCAGTCTGTTATTGTAAAACTACAAAGTCCATATGTATGGTAAGTGAAGCAGAAGTAAAGCAAGTTATACTATACGGTATACAAGTACATTCATTCATTCATTCATCTTAATCCAGTACTATGGTCACAGTGGGGTCTCGGGTGCTGGGCGGATACACTCAGGACAGAGCACCAATCTATCTCTGGGCACACCCTCACACAGCCACACACAAACATACACTATAAGGGGCAATTTAGAGCATTCAATTTACATTGAATACATGTTTTTGGACTGTGGAAGGAAACTGGAGAACCCACAGGAAACCCACACAGAATGTGCTAACCACTAAGCCAGCGTGCAGCCCTACAAGTACATTTTCTTTCAAAAGTAGGCAATTTTAATAGCACTTACATAATATTTGCCTGTATTTACAGATACATACAGAGGTCACGATCGTTAAAACAAACAAAATCATAGCAAACACCCAGCATCTTATTAAATGTCCTGAAGTACATTTGAAGTCCTGAGGTTTCACTGTCTCACTGCCGAAACTTAACCTCTGAGCCAAAAAGTCTGCAGAACTGCAAATGTTTCGATAAAATGGAAATAAAGGCATCAGTACCTGAATAAACAGATTACCCTGCAGAGCGGTATGGACACATCCGGGTACCTGTGCCATAAGCGATATAGTGCTGTTCGAGTTGCGTAAAATCCATGTTCCGTCCAGGGAGAGTTTGTACAGCTGTGCAGTGTAAACGCTCTTTGTGCACACCACAAACACCAAAAATAACCAACACATTAGCCATGTATGCCTGTTCCACATTGCCCCCTTGTTATAATGGTTTAAGTTAACATGTTTATATTGCTAAATCCTCAGAGGTGAACAAAGCAAACTGGAACTTCCGGGTTCAATCACATGCTCGGTCAGCTGACAATAATAAAACCACGTTCCTCTCTTCCGGTGTGTATTTTATAGCTCTATTACACACTTTAATGCATCATAAAACAACGTGAATGTAATTTTTGTGTGTGAAATCGAAGATTTATGAACATCAAAATATGACAACTAAGGTTATTACTGCATTCGTGAACGTGATGAATGCGTATAGATAACAGTTTCTAAAAACAGCGCAACCTGCCGTTCCATACGTGAATATACAACTATATTGTACACTGCTCAAAAAATAAAGGCAACACTTAAACAACACAATGTAACTCCAAGTCAACCACACTTCTTGGAAATCAACCTGTCCAGTTAGGAAGCAACACTGATTGTGAAGGGAGAAATAGAAGTAGAAATGAGGGGCACTTAGCAAGACCCCCCTATAAAGGAGTGATTCTGCAGGTGGTGACCACATAACTTTTCTTGGTTTTCATCCTTGCTGACTGATGTTTTGGTCACTTGTCAGTTCTCTCACCATAGAGGTAGCATGAGGCGGTGTCTACAACCCACACAAATTGCTCAGGTAGTGCAGCTTATTCAGGATGGCACATCAATGAGAGCTGTGGCAAGAAGGTTTGCAAAGCATGGAGCAGATAACAGGAGACAGGCCAGTACACAGAGACATGGAGGGGCCTTTTTTTTGTATAGAGGCTTATTTAGGTCATCTGCCTAAATCTCCTGGTATGGTCACTAATTCAAGTTAAAAATGTTATTGGGCTAAATGGCTGTTCGGACACTCTGGCTAAATTGTGATGCACAGCTGAAAAACTTAATACTAATAAGTGAGCATAAAAATGGAGCACCAAATTCTAGATTAGTTAAGTGTCCGAGACATCAGCAGATGTTGGTTTGTTTACAGGCTCAAAATGGAAAGCAACTCAGAAAGAAAAACAACATTCTTTAGAGACCAGTCAGTCCATTGTTGTGTTAAGGAAGGAAGGCCACTCAACGCGAGATATTGCCAAGAAACTAAAATATCTTACCATGCAGTAAACTACTCCCTTTGAAGAGTGACACAAACTGTCTCTAACAAGGACAGAAAAAGAAGTGGGAGGGCCCGATGCACAACTGTGCAAGAAGAGAAGTATCTTAAGAGTGTGTAGTTTGAGGAAAAAGATGTCTTGCAGGCTGTCAACTAACATTTCCAATCAAAAAGATACCTTTTCAAAGATTATAGATTCAGGGCCCACAATTTAATTGATTCCAAGTATTTATTTGTTTATTTTTAAATATTTTTTTCAGCTTCCAGCATATAAAACTCACGAAAACAGGAATAAAAAAATGAATACTAGAGAAAAATGTTTTAAACTGAGAGTGACACACTAATTATCTACTAAACAGTAGCGGTAAGAACAGAATCCAAACTGCTTGAGGTCCAGTGTGAAATATACAGTCATTCATGATTTGGTTTGCAATGTCCGGTGCAGGTGTAGAAAAACTCTGCTTTCTTAAATCCAAGGTCATCGCAACAGTCTTCCACAATGAGGACTTGATTCCTTCTGCTGAGGATCAGCATTGAGATGCAGATTTCATGTTCCAGCAAGACCTGGTCCCTGCCTATGTAGCCAGAAGCACCAAAACCTGGTTTGATGCCCATGCCATCACAGTGCCTGAGAGTTATGAAAGCCCAGATTTCCTTGATGCTCGCTGTCAGCTCTTCTTTGTTGTTGGGTCTGGTGCCCCACATTTACCTCTTGAGAATATCCTACAGATTCGCAATTGGGTTTAAGTCCAGTGAGTTGGACTTAAACCCACAGTCAAACACTGTGATGGCATTGGCATCAAAGCAGGTTTTGGTGCTTCTCGCAGGGGACCAGGTCCAAGCCAAAAACATAGGTCACAAAATGATCATTATAAAAAGGTATCTTGATATGCTTGGTTTGTCTAGCCATGACATTTTTGACAATATTGCACACTTCTGACCGCTTCACATTCACATCAGTGCATGATTTATAATACATGGTTTTCTCGATGATCATTTCTAAACCGCGTTCTATAATTCGGCCATAGTATGAGTGTTAGAGGAAACTTGTCACTCTGCGATCACCATTCACTTTAAAAAATGACAGGATATGATTGAAGAATCTGAAAAATGTTACTCGGCAGTCAGCTTTTACTTTAAAAAACGGACTAGATGTGGTCAAGGAAGGCAATTTTGATTTTAATAAACGCATTCATGAAGCAAACATTGTTTTTGTTATTATAGTGTGTTTGTAAGAATTTTATAAATGCAATAATGCACTCAAGGTTGTATTGCTACTGTAATGAGAGGCCCAACTTACAATTGGATTTTCGTAGCAAAATAAAAGAAAAAGGAACAATGACCATCGGTTCTAATCTTAATAGTGTGAGATTTGACTACTTTTTACAAGTAATTCATTACTATTAAAATATCTATTGGTTTATTTCTTGGTCTCTGCACAGGAATTAAAAGAGCTGTTTGAATTCTGGTGCAAATTAATTATGATGTCTCTGTATAAAATCCAGAACCTGTGTTGAATGATTTATTTGTTCTTGAATAAGTACGAGCTGCTACAACCAAGACATCTGCATTCTAAACAGGAAAATGTAGTGCAGCATGGAGCTCTTTTACATTTCTTAAGCAGAGAGTGATTAATCACTGGCTATGAAAAAAAGGACCAGAGCAGCAAGAGCACTGTTTCGGTTCTTACTTACAAGGCTCAAGCTCAGCAAAGGTCAGCAAATACAGCACAAGCATTATTGATTAGGGAAAGTTTTGGGTTAGGCCTGTTTTTGTAACATTGTGGCTTGATCTAAAAGAATAAGTAGCATTATAAAAGCAAGACACAGCTTAAATGAGAGAGGTCTTCAACCTAAGTAAACACCAGGTGTTCACCCCTTTACTGAACTATGGTTTGTTGGGTACACAACACCCAAGCCGACAAAATCATTTTTTTCATAAATTGTCAAATTAACTCTAAAAAAATGTCTGAATCACAGCTGTGCACAGGAACACCAAGCATATGATCTGCTAAACTACTTTAGACAAATTTAATTTACACGAGGCAAATGGCAAATGAATTTATATTGATTCCAGGAGAGACATGACCTTCTGTAGTTCTTGTTAACCTAGAACCTTGCTGACTGATGGGCTTTTCCTCCCTAAGGCTCGTCCTATTAAGACATCTATACTACATTAAACTTACTTGTAAACCTAAGACTTTGAATGAGGAATGCAGTTACTAAAAAATAGCAGTTTGTGTTTTATAAATAAATCTGTCCAGCACCTTATTAAAAATAGATTTTATTATTAAATTATCTAATTAGCCAATTCAGTGATTGCATAATGCATAAAAATCATATGACTTTATAGATGTTTACATTGTGCCTAATAACATTCTGCGGTGTTAAATGGGGAAAAAATGGTTTTAACAACATAAGAATAACAGAATAAAAGTCCACAATTAGTTTGACTGGATGCAAATTCCAACATTTTAGTAGGATTTCATTTTTTTACCAATATATACTTTCAAATGAGGTCTTAAACCTTTGTATTTCTTTACTAGTAATTTCTAAACAATATATACACTGCTCAAAAAAATAAAGGGAACACTTAAACAACACAATGTAACTCTAAGTAAACCACACTTCTGTGAAACCAACCTGTCCAGTTAGGAAGCAA
>JAOUQT010076639.1:0-10139 GCA_025769995.1 Xyliphius kryptos
GCAACAATGGAACCTCTCTCCTTGAAGTTCTTGATGATGCGATAGATTGTTGACTGAGGTGCAATCTTTCTAGCTGCAATACTCTTCCCTGTTAGGCCATTTTTGTGCAGTGCAATGATGACTGCACATGTTTCTTTAGAGATAAAAATGGTTAACAGAAGAGAAACAATGATGCCAAGCACCAGCCTCCTTTTAAGGTGTCCAGTGGTGTCATTCTTACTTAATCATGACAAATTAATCTCCAGCCCTGTCCTCATCAACACCCACACCTGCAAGATAATGAATGAATGTTTTTCTTTTTTATGAGTCTAAAAACCATTTTACAAATGTGTTTTAGATAAAATTTCAAATGAATGTTCTGATTACAGTCCAGCGGTTACTGCACTCAGTGTAACAGTAGTTAAAACCGTCTTTAAATGAAATGAAAAAGATGAAAAAGATGCACCTACCACCTCCAAAGCATCCCAAGACTATCACGCTGCTAGATCCAAAGACCACAAACTGTCCACAACATCTTCTTTCAATCTTCCAGTGTCTAACGTCTCTTCTCTTTCGCCCATTGCAGTCTTTTCTTTTTAATGGCCAGTGTGAGGTTTGGCTTTTTCTTGGCAATTCTGCCATGAAGTCCAGCATCCTGAGGTCACCTCTTGACTGTTGATGCTGACACTGGTGTTTGATTGGGTTCCATTTAGCAGCTGTCAGTTGACAGCCTGTGTGTCATCTTTCTCTCGACTTGATGACCGTGAGAAAATGTGGGTAGCGACTGAAACCAGTTGTGAACCCCTGACCTTGTGCAAGCCTAACACTCTCTTTGGTCTGAATCAACAGGCATTTTAACAGTTAATGCACTGCCAGCAGTGGTATCTTGTCTGTGTTGGGCCTGAACTCCAAAACCTCCTGGTTACTCTAAACTCTGATCCACCACCTTCAATAGACATAGCAATTATAACAATCTTATTAGTAACATCTCATGTAATTTTTACCTCATCCTGTACTAGGAACTAGGGTGTGGGTTGATTCCCCTTGCATATCCAGGGGAGAATGTTTTGGGCGTTGCGCAAATACACCCAAGACAGGGTGCCACTGTACCTTATGAGTAATACAAAAATTGGCAATTGCGGCACTTTTTAGTAGTAAGATAAGTTCTGCGTTATCACTTTCTGTCTTTCTTTTGAACTATAAACACCATTAATCTCTCCCTTTATCTTTTTTTTTTATTTATTTTTTTTATTTTTTATTTTTTTTTTTAGAACAAATAACAAGTCTTCCAACCATCAGTCTTCATCATCATCCTCGTCTTCCTCCTTGTCATCCTGTTCTTCTTCATCAGCTCTGGCCCATGAGCTTTCACAGCAGACTGCTGCCCTGCCAGAAAGTGACAGCAGCGGGCAGGTAGACTGGACCTACGACCCCAACGAACCACGTTACTGCATTTGCAACCAGGTACATGCACCACTGGAATTTTTTTTACTAATTTAAAGTTCTATTGAGTTACACAAATTTTAGTAGATCCTGCTACAAACTAATTGTTTTCACTTTCATTTATCAAGGAAGTGATGTTATTGCACATCACACAAGTTGGACATCACGAAAATCAGAACATCTTAATATGAAAATTATTTAACATATGTATCAAATAATGTGATAATTATACATGCTTATATTTGGTTATATAGAACATTAAAATTCTAAAATGTTCACAGAAGCACAGCTTGATCAGCAATGTGCCACTAGACCCAATTATATTATAGATTGAGATTGACCTGTCAAAATAAAATTGGTTTAAATGTGCCATTTTATTGATGTCTACCAAAAGCAGTGTTGTGTGCTTGTTAAGTGTTAAGTTGTTTAGTGCTTGTTAACATTATCTTTAAAGAAAACTTTTTTTCTTTCTTTCTGCAGGTGTCTTATGGTGAGATGGTTGGCTGTGATAACCAGGATGTAAGTACACTGTTCATTTCCATGTAACACGCACACACACTCCCAATGTCACCAATATGCACTTTAGGCAGAAGCGTTTAGCAGTACAGTAGATTCTAAATAGTGGATGGCTCATTGTAGCTGTATATGTTAAGTACATGACGGTCAATTAAAGAAAGTTTTGAAATTAATTGATACATTTAAGATACTTTACAATAATAAATTACTAAGGGATAAGGGGGCGTGCATTATTGTGAATGAATCATGGTAAAGAGGTGTTCGGCATGACACAAAGCAGAATACAGTTACACAGGTTTCCCGTGATTTATTTATAGTAATGCACAACCTCAAGTGCCTTGTTTCTTTTACAGAACAGTTACAAACATACTATTATATATAAAAAAAAAAAGGTTGGATTCATAAATATGTTTATTAAAACAAAAATCACTAACGAAATGGTCTTCCGTGATGTAATGTTGTCCGGTTTTTAAAGTGAACGCTGATCGCTGAGTGAGGGCTTTCTGGCTTCTTAAACAATGAAATGCTGTCATCTAGTCGCCAAATTACAAAGCACAGCTTTAAAAAAAAAATCTGAAACAATTTGTATTTTAGATCAGGCATTGATACTTATGTGAAACGGTCAGAGGTGTGCATTAGTATCAATAATGTCACGGCTGAACAAACTGCTCAGCCAATTACATTTAGAGGTTAATCAAGCAATAGGTCATGAGAGGGTGTGCATCCACTTGCACCAGGATTCATTTTTTAAAATGAGTCTTGGTTCAAGTAAAATATTTCCAGTTTCTTTAACAATCAGTACTGCCATCTAGTGGCTAAATTACAGAACACAGTTTATAAAAAAAATTGTGAAAATAATGTATTTCAGATTACGCATTTATACGAATGTGAAGTGGTCAGAGATGTGGATTATTGTGAATAATTCCACGGCTATACATGCGGCTCAGCCAATCAGATCTAAGGACCAGAACTACCCGTTTAATAAAAACTTTTAAACTTTTGTAGCATGTGAATGAGGTATGAGGTGATGAATGAAGGTGTCTGTTGAGGAGAAACTGTTATAGAAAGTACGATTCTTGACAAAGCCCATGTTTTGTTCTTTTTTAAACAATTTATTTTCTTTGCAGTGTCCTATTGAATGGTTCCATTACGGCTGTGTGGGTTTGACTGAAGCACCTAAAGGAAAATGGTACTGCCCTCAGTGCACAGCAGCCATGAAGAGGAGAGGAAGCAGGCATAAATAAATAAACCATTCTGTGTCACTAAAAGCCTAGCCCAATTTAACCCAGTATTGTTGATTTTCTCATAACTTCTATTGAAGAGAAACATCCAAACTGTCATTCAATTCACGTTGTCCGGATTCAAATGTGGAAGAGTTTTAGTCTCTATATGAACAACGCATTATGACTGTCTCTTCTTTGATCAGTCCCTTGTTGGTTGTGGAAGCCTGTCCATGGACCCAAGACTCACATTCCGAAGCCTGCCATGCATGATGGTAGAGGCCGTGACCTCGAGCACAAATTGGTGCGGCTAATTTCTGTAATCTATACCCACTGAGGCGCACCTGAAAAGAACATCTCCATCTGTCTCAAACTGGAAATCTTGGCAAAGTGCCAGTTCCTCCTTATACATCTTGGATTCTTGCAGCATTGCGTATTAGGTGTTTTTTTTTTCTTCTTCTTTTTTAAATTAAGGACAATGTAAACAAGGTGATCGTTTCATGTAATGTATGACCATGAAATTAAAAGTGTAGTATGTGCAACTTGCTGAGACTCCACCTAAGAAATAAGCTCGATTTGGTATACAAGTAGTGCTGAATTATTTAGAATCGGTGGACTCATTCAGTACGACTTATTTAGGAGCGAGCACAATTGTTGCAATAACACATATAAACATAGAGCCAACAGCTTTCCCCATTGCCCCTGTATTTGGTGCTGTCAGGTATAACTGAAACAATTGATCGTTAAGGTTTGTGTGAATGTGTGACTATTATGCTGCACTGAAATGTTATTTCATGGTTTTCAGAGAAAAAAATAAATGATCAAGTTTTGCTATTAACCGTCTCCAGTATTTAATGTAAAATAATTGAAAAAAATCAGTTTCTCGACTGCTGTTCTCATACCTCCCAAAGTTCAGTTCTCTACATAATAGTTTGTCCAGTGAAAATGCTTGACTGTGTCACTTATGACAATACAGTGGTAGCTTGAAACTCGATTTCCACATAACTTGATGTCATTCATTGACAGATTTGTGGCCTTTAAGTCAATGTTTTCAAACAAAAAATGAGCCATGTAATAAAGCATAAGGGGGTGTGCTTTATTGGGAATAAATTACAGAAAAAAATTCACTATCACGAAAGTGAAGCTAACAAGTATGCATTGTTGTCAATGTCACGGCTCGACAAACTACTCATTCAATCAGGTTTAAGAACAGTTAATAGTTAAGTTACCAGTTTTTAATAAATGTGGTAGCTCCTTACTCAGTAAATATCCCAGTGTTAAAGGATTTTCTTGTCTGCCCTTAATCTTTAACATAATTAGTAAAAAGGCAAAAAAAGCCAAATATGGGCAAAAAAAAATGATAATGACACAATACAGATTATAAACATTACCTCGCATTTTATTGCCTTTTACACTTGTTGAAACTATAAAAACAGTGACTTACTCTGATCAATCCAACTGGTAAAGACTACAATTCTTTTAAAAGAGAAACTCCTATGCAAAAAAACATGATAAAACATGGTCTCTTGTATACTTCTAAAAATAATGTGTTGCCTTCACCTCTTACCTTTACTCTTATCTTTCTAAGATACAATTTAACCCGTTCACTGTGCTTTAGTGACGCATGTGGCCTGCTGCCTCGACCTCACTGTTGTGCTAATTCTCACTCCGTATCGTTCACCACTGCTAATTGGAGTGATCATCCCGACCCCTGTAATGATGCGTCACATAGCATTTTTAAGAAACATCTCAAAACGCATCTCTTTCAGAAGCACTTACTATAGAAATACGGGTAAATTTGGACATTGAAGCCTTAATTACTGACTTGTGGTGTTCTCCCATTTGTGAGTTGCTTTTTATAAAATCATTTGCTAAAAACTAAAGATAAATGTTGACAAAACAGTAAATCTTTTTTTTTGTAATATGATAGTACAAGAATGGAAAAGGCTAATTTATTGTGGGACTGGACAGGCAGGTCATTTATTATTTTTGTTTTGTGTTTGTGCTGTTGGTAGCAACATGCAGTTGTGTCTCCTGTGGATATATAAAAACACTCAATGTGTTCAGAGCCCTGTTTTTTTTTTTTAAATCAGTCCTTCTGGAAAACTTTTAATACAAAAACAACATGTCCATTTTAATCAAGATTATTTTAGTGACTTGCATTACCTTTATCAGGTGGCGCAGTGACTAGTGTTTCCATCTCACAGCAAGGTCATGGGTACTCCAGTTTCCTCCCACATTTTAAAGACATGCTGATAAGTAAATCGGAAAAACCAATTGCCCCTGTGACTATCATTTGCAACTGTTGTCAGGGAAAACAGCCAGTGATGCTATCTCAACCTTGAATTGCTAAAACAAAACCAGCCTGTTTGTTTTTTCTATTACACATTTTTATCCATCCAAGTTATTGCTGGTGTTGTCTTGTTTTTTTAACTGTTGGCATCATGCCTGTCTTTTTTAATAAATAGAAACTGATTTCTTATGTTTTTAAATGGCAAGAGGTGCAGTTTCGTTATCTGGGCTTTGATTGAAAGGTGAGGTTTGGTTCAGGATGCTTTTGTTGACTTTTGCAGTTCAGGTTCTCTCAAAAGTATTATCCCACTCCAAAGCTTTAAAAAATGGATCTTTTTCCGGTCTTGCTTTATTATTGTTCAAAGAAATGACCATAATCTGGACTATTTTTTCATTTATTTATTTTTTTTTGTAAGAAACAGATCATTACATTTAAAATGTTATCGTTTTTTCAAATTTTCTGATTAGTAGGTAGTTGGTTGTTAAAATTTGATCTAATTTTAAATCCCAATCTTGGTGTTTCCATGTTCTCAATATGAATGGATCAAAAGGTCATGCCCACTAATACTTCATTAGACCACATTTAACCTTGATCATAGTGGCATTTACTGTAACAACTACTCCACAGGTGTCTGCATTTGCTTCTGCATCTGCTTCTTTTCATTTTTACCCCAAAGTCTTTCATTGATGATAGGAGATTTGGACCATTGTACAAAGTCTTCTCCAACACATCCCAAAGATTCTCAATGGGGTTTAGGTCTGTGGTGTCCAATCCATGTGTGTACATGAGGTCTCATACTCCCAAACCACTTCTGCTTATTTTTTTATCTTTATATACAATTTTAGTCTGTTGAATCCTGGTATTATCACCTTGCAATATGCGTGTGTCATCGGGGAAGAAAAAATTGATTTACTGTATAACCTGGTGGTTCAGTATTTCAGGTCATCTGCTGACCTCATTCTCTAAGCACATAACGTAGCTGAACTCAAACCTGACCAACTACAGCAACCCAAGGTCATCATTAAATCCATTTTTAGTCATGTATTATATTAAACTAGTCACAACTTTCTACTCTGCAGATTGATTGTTCTTCACTTTTTTTTTACCATTTTTTACCCTTGATCAGTTTAACTTGGTTCACCTTAACCATGGATTTGTGTTGTTCTCGCATTTGTAAGTAGCTTTGGATAAAAGTGTCTGCTAAATTACTAAATGTAAATATTCTTTTAGTTTAGCATTTCTTGCATGTTAGGTATACCGTTTAAAAAATATATGGCTTAGAGATTCCTACAGTGGAATGCTCTGGTATTTTCAGGAGGGCATTCCATAATTTTGTGTGGTCACGATAATGAGGCTTTGCTGTAGTTGATAAAGCACATGTTTATTTCCACCATTGAATTCCTTATACTTTTATATAATCCAGTTTAACTCTGTAAGATGTTTTGGTAACACTTTACATAGGTCCGGGATTTATAATGCTTTATTAACACATACGTAAAGCTTTATGAAACAAAAAATGCTTTAAAACACTTGTCCTAAGCCAATGTTAATTTACCACACATAAAGTTATAAAGAAAATAAGAAAGTAGTAATTATGTCATATTCTAATAAAACTTTATGACTGGGATTACAAATAGCTATGTACATTAACAGAGGCTTATTATAAATGTCATAAAAACAGCTTTATAAATGGGTTAATAATGCATTATGAATACTGAATTTATGTAAAGTGTTACCAATGTTTCTAGTTGTTTTTCTGGAAGCTCTCTTTTTATTATATGGCTCCAGTTTAGGTTCAATTACCTAGAGTATAACTTTAGTGGTGTCTGGTTTTACAGTTATTATTTAATAGTTTGCACATTTCTTCAAATCTTCTTTCTTTAGTATTAAGATATAAACTGATTTCATCCAATCTGCAGGCCACTGAATTTCCAGATTTACTGACCCAATTTGGTCAACTATTATATTATATAGGATTTACCATACCTTGCTTAGGGGCCCACACTGACAGCTCTGGTGGATTAGGGATTAAAACCTCCAACCTTCTGATTGCAGGCTTTTAACCCTAACCACTGAGGTTCCATACAAGTTGTGGTCAGCAAATGTCTAACATTTAGTATGTTATCTTTAATCATCGTTTGGCCAATTATGACTTGTCGATTGAAGTTTTATAATCGATTTCAGGTTTAAAAAAAACTTGTTCATCTTCAAATGCTTTAGCAGATGTAGTACTACACCTTGTAATTTTTTTCAACTTTTAGTAATTCAGTTCTCTTAAATCTTCTTAATTTTTTTGTTTTCTTTTTACTGTATGATCAGTGAATCAAATGACTTACTTTGTTCTTTTTTTGTACCAGATTTTTATAATTGCGGTTTGCTGACCTTTTTCCGTTTCATCTAAAATTTCTTTTGCTTCTTGTCCGTTAGGTTTACCAGCTGAAATCTGTTCCTGGTGTTTTCTTCGGAAGACAGGAGTGGTTTGTTTTCTAGTTTGTATGTTGGAAGTGTGATGGCACAATTGTTACTATCCAAGCTTAACTTGTTGCAAGCGCATCAGATTATCATGGTCTGTTACACCAGTTTTATGACACATCTTAACAGGTAAGACAGAGCTCTTCTATCTCTTGGTGCAGATAATGTAAGCTATTTGGGTTTGATGAATTCTATCTGGTATCTTTAGGTGTGAAGTTACATGAAAAAATGTAGTTTTCATGTCTATGTTTCTCTTACTTTCTCATTTACAATTTGGGCAACAAAGTCTTCCGACACCAGCAACACATCTCATTTGCACTTAAACTTAATAATTTTATATTTTAACATCTTTCTCTCTGGCAACTGTTCAGGCTTAAGTCATGTCAAAGAGTGCATTTAAGTAATTATCCATTAAATATTCCCAGAATTGTTTTCAAAAACATTCTTCCCTAGTGCGTGTGTATATGTGGGTTTTACTGCACAAATGGCTTAAATATGGAAGACCAGTTCCTCGGTGTGTAAGCAAATTAAGCAAAATAGATCATGTAATAAAGATTATAACGCTTAAAATATTGTTTAAGTTAAATGCAATATGGTGGTTCTATGCACAAAATCCCAAATATGTAAGTGATCTGTGGTTACTGAAACTAATTACTGATCTTATCCCACAACCAATACCTATGACATACAAGTTATGTATGTTAAAAAGGTAATATTAGGATATTTAACAAAGTTAACATATAGTGTATGTTTGCATTCGCACACTCAGTCCATGTTATCTTAAATGATGCATATCATGAGATATTATCTGTAAATGTTATAGAGTTTTGATGGGTCTGTTTAATTCACGTTTAGTCTTTATGGCCTCTTTTATAAACACTGGCACTGGTTTAGACATAAACATAGGCTGTAAAAACAGACTTGGGGCTCTATTTTAGCAAGCAGCCAACCGGGCACAGTGCAGCTTGATTTAGAATGCATCAGTGTGTCTTTGCTATTGAAAGAGGCAGGTGTGGTATGACTGGTGGATTACTATTTCAATGACGTGGGTACCTGAACTCAGTGTGCTGGCCCATGAGGTGGCCTATTCCTGTATATTGTGAATTCTTGATTCGCAGTAAACTGGGAGTGTAGACCAGGGTTCCCAAAGTTTTTCATGGTCATTAAATCACGACCAACTCTTATAAAACCAAACAAATGTATTTTAATTGTTTTTTATCTATTTAAATTAGTTTCAATCCAGTTAAATCATATAAATACATTAAAGCACATTTTATATAGAATGAATGTAGTGTTTAATACTCAAAAAAAAAAAAAAAGAGTTTCTGCCCTTTTTCTTTGATTGGCCGCCGGATCTGAAAACCTTTTTAGTCCCATGACTGAGCTAAAAGTAAAGCTTTAACTTCCCTTTCAGGTCACAATGGAAACTTAATGGTGGCTCTGAGACATGTACACGTCATGTAATCACGCTGATTAAATCCAAAGCAACCGGTGAAAACAGGGTCTTCATTTTCACGGACAAAATGGACAAACACTGAATCCATTGATATCTGAAGTCAACAAAAACAGAGGTATCACTGTGTTGTTTTTATTTGACAAATACAGTGACATGAGATAGTATTACGTAATTATTCAGTGTTCATTGGTGCTGGGTATGATCCTGTGTTGCTGATTATACTGTATAGCAATGAATGTCAGGCTGTTGACATCTGCATAGGTTGATTTAAGTCAGTGGTCCACCTGTTTTCCCATCAACGTAGATATAGTCACAAACACTGTTGCTATTTAAACTTAGCAGGCACATGGTATGAAAACAGATTGTTGGCGGTGTGTAAAATAGCAATGAGCATCGCGACGCATCTTACGCAAAGTACTTTGTATAAGACAGGTCCCTTGATCTTATTCTTACTGTCTTGAAATAATAAGTTTATCTTTATTAATACAGTCTTAAAAAAATTAAGGAGTTTAAGGCTAAAGATTCAGTTAGACTTTAGCTGCAGACATGGAGAAACATGCAAACTTTCCACAAAGGAGTACTTGCTTTAGGCCAACAGTCCGCCAGTGACACTATAATGCCACCTTACATCAAAAACCAGAACCTCAACTTTCCTCAGCCCATAATCTTGACTTAGACCATGAGTGTCACGCTAGGATAGACAAAAACTGCGCTCACGAACGGGCTTCAAAATGAAAGTCTTTATTGTGCAAAGCACGAA
>JAOUQT010076649.1:0-10139 GCA_025769995.1 Xyliphius kryptos
AGAGCGAGAGAGTGTGTGTGTGTATGTGTGTGTGTGTGTGTGTGCATGTGTACGTGCGACCGTGTGTGTTTGTGAGACAGACTATGTAAAATAGTCTGTATGTATGTACAGTGCCTTGCAAAAGTATTCGGCTCCCTTGAACTTTTCAACTTTTTGCCTCATTTCAGGCTTCAAACATAAAGATATGAAATTTTATTTTTTTTGGAAAGAATCAACAGCAAAAGGGACACAATTGTGAAGTGGAACGAAATTTATTGGATATTTAAATTTTTTTTATAAATAAAAAACTGAAAAGTGGGGCGCAATATTATTAGGCCCCTTTACTTTCAGTGCAGCAAACTTACTCCAGAAGTTCAGTGAGGATCTCTGAATGATCCAATGTTGACCTAAATGACTGACTAATGATAAATAGAATCAACCTGTGTGTAATCAAGTCCCCATATAAATGCACCTGCTCTGGGATAGTCTCAGAGATCTGTTTAAAGTGCAAAGAGCATCATGAAGACCAAAAAAAAAAAAACCATCAGGCAGGTCCGAGATACTGTAGTGGAGAAGTTTAAAGCCGGATTTGGATACAAAAGGATTTCACAAGCTTTAAACATCTCATACTGAAATGGAAGCAGTATCAGACCACTGCAAATCTACCTAGACCTGGCCGTCCTTCTACACTTTCAGCTCAAATGGAGAAGACTGATCAGAAATGCAGCCAAGAGGTCCTTGATCACTCTGGATGAACTGCAGATATTTACAGCTGGGAGACTCTGTCCAATATGGATATTACAGATGGGAGACTCTGTCCAAAAGACAACAATCAAACACTGGGCAAATCTGGCCTTAATGGAAGAGTGGCAAGAAGAAAGCCATTTCTCAAACAATATCCATAAAAAGTCTTGTTTAAGTTTGCCACAAGCAACCTGAGAGACACACCAAACATGTGAAAAAAGGTGCTCTGGTCAGGTGAAAGCCACAATAAAAAATGTTATGTTTGGCATAAAAGCAAAACAGCTAATGACCCTGAACATACCATCCCCACTGTCAAACATGGTGGTGGCAGCATCATGGTTTGGGCCTGCTTTTCTTCAGCAGGGACAGGGAAGATGTTTAAAATTGATGGGAAGGTGGATGGAGCCAAATACAGGACCATTCTGGAAGAAAACCTGTTAAAATCTGCAAAAGATCGAGACTGGGACAGAGATTTATCTTCCAACAAGACAATGATCAAAAACACGAAGCAAAATCTACAATGGAATGGTTCATAAATAATTATATCCAGGTGTTAGAACGGCCAAGTCAGAGACCAAGTACAGACCTGAATCCAATCGAGAATCTGTGGAAAGAGCTGAAAACTGCTGTTCCCAAACACTCTTCATCCAACCTCACTGAGCTCGAGCGGTTTTGTCTCTCGATGTGCACAACTGATAGAGACATACCCCAAGCGACTTGCAGCAAAAGGTGGCGCTACAAAGTATTAACGCAAGGGGGCCGAATAATATTGCATGCCCCACGATTGAGTACCACTTCTTGTTGAGTCTTCCCAAAAAATTACAACTTTATAGCTTTATGTTTAAAGCCTGAATTGTGGCAAAAAATTGAACAGTTCAAGGGGCCCGAAAGTGTTACTGTAGAAGAAAAGATGATGATGATGATGTGTGCTGAGTTTGAGTTTTGATATCATGCACGGTTGTTGAGAAACAGTCATGTAGCTGTTATAGTGCCCTCTATGGACATAAATACATCAAATTTTACTGGTGTCCTTATGGACTGTCAAATTGAATCGGTGTCCTTATGCTGAATGTGTGTTTGAAGTTGTAGTATCTTTGAGTTAAGGATTTTTGAGATTTAGATCTTTAAATAAATGATGGATTAATTAGAATTTTGATGTAAGAATAAATTTGCCAATAGCAGCTAGACTGACTGAATGGAAAACACCGTATTTTTTATACCAAGCACATGGGGGTTGAGTGAAAAACCTTGGACTTGTTCGTAAAATGTTTCCTAGGGAAAAAAATTTGTTCGTTTGGAGCCCAGGAGTGTGGAAAAAAATTGTGTAGTCTTGGAACATTTTAAAGTATAAGTAAGGAGCCTGTAACTGCCTACCTAGGTAGTTTATATTTAAATGTTATTGTATGGTGCCTAGCCCCTTTAAGGACATTAATAATACGCGGATGCCCAAAGTTCTAAAGCTTCTAAGGTTCCATGGTTAGAATTGAAGTGTTAAAGGAGGTTATTTTCTGGCATGTCGAAAAGCCTATACTCTCTCCATTAATTAACGCAGCCAAAGAGGTTTGTGTTTGTTCGAATGTTATTTGTGTCTACTTATAGCACTGCTCAAAAAATAAAGGGAACACTTAAACAACACATTGTAACTCCAAGTCAACCACACTTCTGTGAAATCAACCCGTCCAGTTAGGAAGTAACACTGATTGTAAATCAAGTTCACTTGCTGATGTGCATTTTTAAAACATTAATTTTAATTCATGTTGTTAAACGAAGTAAAGATCGCTATTGAGTCAATGTTATTTGTGTTATTTAGGAATAAACCTAATCAGTACTGTTAAGAACAGTTATGGTGTCATCATTATATCGAGGGACTTACAGAGCGTAAATGCATTTAGCTGCTCTATCTAGCTATCTTGCCACTCTAGCTGCTGTATTTGTATTGAGATTAGATTACATACAGGTGGACTCTTTTAGTTATTAGCAGTCATCAGGCAATTTCGGAATGCAATTGGTTGTACTCAGAGAAAAGGGGGTGAATACTTTTTGCACACCGCACTTTTCAGTTTTTTAATTGTAAAAAATGTTTTGAATCATGCATAATTTTCTTTCCACTTTACAATTGTATACCACTTTGTGTTGGTCTTTCACATCAACTTCCAATTAAATATATGTTTGTGGTTGTAATGTGACAAAATACGGAAAAGTTCAAGGGGCATGAATACTTTTGCAAGCCACTGTATCAATCAAAGTCAACTTTATTGTTAAATTTGCAACATGTACAGGACATACACCTTACTGAAATTATGTTTTCCTAAAACCCACGGTGCTAAAGGAAACATTTCACATTAAATAGATCCTAAGCTTAAGAAGACATTACTAATAATCTGAGCACAGTGACATGAGTACAATGCACATTTGCAAAAAAACAGTAGTGCAAATTGAATTAGCACATAGATTTGTAGGTGACAAGTACATGACCAGTTCTTTATGATGCAAATTTCTAGATTACTGCGTTATTAATGTATATAAATGTTTTTATGTTTTAGTGGCTACAGTGCAAAGTGTTATTAAAAAAAGACATTAAGCACTGTGGAAAATCTCAGAGGATGTGGTATTCTGTTATTGTCAGATGCAACAAAATATATATTTTTGGCCACAACGATGCATACTTCATTTGCTATAAAAAAGGAGAAACCCTAAGAACACCATCCCCACTGTCAAACATGGTGGTTATAACCTAATGCTTTCTTGTGAAGAGTGAGCCAGTAAAGCTCACTCTGGTTATTGAGAATGGTATAAGTAATTTTGGGCAAGCCACTTTTTGTTTAAATGTAAATAAAAGGGAAGTGACCCCCACCCCCACCCACACACAATAATGCCTATTGTCTTATCTTTAGAGAGATACAGGTGTCATTTACAATAAGGAAAAATCCTGCAGGTTAAAGAAACGTGTTAATATCCAAGGGGTATGAATAATTTCTGGCTTTTCTATTTCTTTAAAAGGGCACATGATAAATATTTTCGAACATCAGAAATACACAACAGTACCTGCCAAGGACCTCCTCCAGGAAATGTGGATCCTGACTGACTCTGTCTACCAGCCGATTAAAATGAATTTGGACATTAAGAGCCTGTTGAAATAGTACTTTTGACACCGGAGATGGAAACAGAGTAAATGGCGCATAGTTTACCACCTGAAAGAATAATATAACACCAAATTACATTTACATTTAATCATGATTTGTTTACTTAGTTACAGAACTTGTATAATCTTAAACTCTTTAAATGAATAATTAATAATCATAACAGTTTTTGTATATTGTAAGTACAAAACTTTAGTATACATATGCACTTCGATTTAATTCAGTGCACTTCATTGGTACAGTTGGTGCAATATAATAACATTTAAATAGTAGTCAAGGACAACACAAGTAAACACAAAATGCAATTTGTAAATCCAAAAAAATCCAAAAACCTACATGGCCCTGTGTGAAAAAGTGAGTGGCCCTAAACTTGATAACTGGGTTGGGCCACACTCAGCAGCAACAACTACAACCAAGTGTTTGTGATAACTTGCAATCAGTCTTTTACATCATTCCGGAGGAATTTTGACCCACTTGTATATTCAGAATTGTTCTAATTCTGTTACATTAGAGGGTTTTTGAGCATGAACGGCCTTTTTAAGGTCATAAGGTCACACCACACAGCATCTCTGACTAGGCCACTCCAAAGTCTTCATTTTGTTTTTTTTCAGCCATTCAGAGGTGGAGGTCACAAACAGATGGTCAGACATTTTCCCTTAGGATCTATTGGTAGACAGAGGAATTCATAGTTCCATTAGTCATGGCAAGTCTTTTAGGTCCTGACGCAGCAAAACATCTCAGCAGTGGTTTTCCTCTTGGATTTCTGCCATGCAGGCCATTTTTGTCCAGTCTATTTCTGATGGTGGAGGCATAAACTCTGACCTTAACTGAGGCAAGTGAGGGCTGCAGTTCTTTGGACGTTGTTGTGGGTCTTTTGTGACCGCTCGGATGAGTGGTCGCTGCGCTCTTGCAGTAATTTTGGGCGGGTGGCCACTCCAGTGAAGGTTCACCAATGTTCCATGTCTTTGCCATTTGTGGATTATGGCGCTCACTGTGGTTCGCTGGATTCCCAAAGCTTTGGAAATGGCTTTCTAACCCTTTTCAGAATGATAGATCTTAATTACTTTCTCTCTCAATTGTTTCTAAATTTCTTTGGATCTTGACACGATGGGTATGATGTTCCGAGACACTTATGTGTGACAAACACGCAAAAAAAAAACAGGAAATAAAGAAGGTGGCAAACCTTTTCACACCACTGTATATAATACGTTGTGGCGCGAGGGCGTGATGGGCGTGGCCAGTAAACGGGAGGCGGGTCAGGTTAACAGTCGGACCTGTCTGGGGATGAGTTAACTAATGATTGCTCTCTAGGTTGCAGTAATAGGGACCGTTAGAGAAGTGGATGCGCGAGCCGTGTGAAAGTGTAATAATAAAAATCCCACTTCGTAGTAAAAATACATCGTGTTTGTGTGGTATCGCACATCACATACTAGGGCTCTACCACAGTCCCGCGGCTCTGCCAGGCCCCCCAGCGCCCCCGTGTCACATACGTTGTATTCTCATTGCCCTGTAAAACAGGTTGCTTCTTGTCCTTCAATGTAACTAACCATCTCTTGGGTTAAATTTGTATTCAATTTTTTGGGTGGCCATTTATTTCTCTGTCTCAATGTTTTGTCCTTTGCATCCCCTCTTAAAAAAGACAATCAATCTGCTATTTGGAAGGCTCAGCTCTAAAATCAGCATTAGAATGTTAAGGCTTGTATTATTTTGTGATTTTATGAAAGTAATTTCTAATTGTTATCTAAATTGCTAAACTGAAATGTCCACATATTACAATCTGATGAAATGGTATCAGAAATTCTCTGAGCAATTTACATTGTCTCCTCATTCTTTATATTACTTAGCCTCTTGGTCATCACTTCAAACTCATCAGTTTATTTGTGTTTTATTTTGGTGCCAGCCTTTTCCCTTTTCCCTATGGTTCTTTCAGACAGACTGTTTAGGGTAGCTAATAGGGTAGCTAATAAGGTAGCTATAAGTAGCTATAGCCATAACTCACGGTGTTTCGCTTTTTGACGAATAAACACACCATGACTTTATATTATATTAGCCAGTTCTTTTTGAGTTCAGTTTTCTCCTAACACTGCAAAAGCTCAACTCTATAGCATAAACCATCACATCTTTGCTTATTTAGGCTTGCATTCTCTTGCTCATACAACACTGTTGTATGAGATACCGCCTCTAGTTGGCAACTTACGGTTAAAAAAGCTTGCATTGAATCTCAATTAATTCTAAAGAAATTATGCGCAATACCCACAATTTCTTACTGAAATTCAGGTCTGTTATCCATATCTTTAGTCTGTGACACCACAGTTCTACTTCAGTTTATTCATAAATGTGTACTTTAGAGTCAAGACAAAAGCAATGTTCCATAATCGATACATAGTAATCATGTGGCGTTTGCATTTTTTATGCACATGGACACCCACAAAAAGAGTGAAATTGTAAAAAGTATATCCACTGTCGAGGCATGGGCCTCTGCATCACAGATGCCTTTATTTTTATAGTATAGAGTTCAGAAGTATCCAAGTTAGGAGGTGGGTATTGCATAGTAATTTTATTGCTATATTTTAGTAAGGCAGTAAGCACATTTAACCTAGGTTTGGATTTGCTTCAAATAAATCAAATTGTGAGGATAGCACACAGAATTAGCAGCTGTTGTATGTCTGCTCATCGGCAAAGATAACAAGTACAGCATGTTTTATTCTATTAAATGTGTTCTGTGCTAGATTATCTTTGGTACTTTGACTCTTGTATAGAAGCCACTTTGCTTTTGCTCCAATAATGTTCTCTTAAAAGACTTACATAGACTGTTTGTTATGGCTATGGCACTACAACTTTTTAGGAACTGTGGTCCTTGCCTGGTTTGGGAACTTTTCCATTATTAGTGATATTCCCAGCATTTTAAATCCAATAGATGAGATGCAGATAAGTATTGAGCAGATTGCTCAATTTTGTTTTAAATAAACACATTTATTAATTAAACATTTTCTATCATAGCATTTTATAGTATAATAAAGCAATCACTATACTGTATGTTGTGCATTATTGTAAATAAATCACAGGAAAGATTAAAGTGAGTTTCTTAAAATGACTCACAAGTTTTCACAAATACAGTATTATAGCAAACTGCATGGCTAAGTGTGTTTTATATACCCATGGCAATTAGACCAAAAGAAAGCTGAAAACATGATTAAGACGTGCATTTTAATGCAGCATTTTTTTCTGATCTCTATGATCAGGAAACTTTGCAGCCTGTACATATTAGAGAAATGTTAATGTAAAACCCGATACTGGATGTGTGTCAGTTCTGTTAGCACTTTAGCGTTCAGATTTCCAGTATTCGGAAAACAAACTTGAGTTTCAGAAGCTGCAATGTCATATTTCATAAAGACATGGTAGAGCCCATTGGTGTTAGAAAACACAGTTAAAGGAAGGAAGTTGCTTTAAAAAATGAGGATTAGAGTGGTCTATGGTATACCAGTTACGCTGTTCTGAAAATGTGAACCCTTTAAATTTTCCAAGCCAATTCACCTCATCTATAATAGTCATTCTTTTACATTCCACCACAAAATCTACACAGCTCTATAGATTCTTTCATTCATTATATTCTGCTCAATTCTCCACGAGGGTCATGGGGGATAATTATGGATGCTGGTAAAGGTAATTATGTAAAAATTTTGTTGGTTGACTATAGTGCATCATTTAACACACTCATCACCTTAAACTCTCCACCAAGTTGGCAGATTGAGGACTTTACTCATTCCTGCTTCACTGGATCTCCAATGTCCTAACAGACAGACCACAAGCAGTGAAAGTAGGTAAGGGTAGCTCACCAACTCTCACACTTCCAGCTTTAACGCAATAATCAAGCTTGCTGATGACAGTTGTTTTAAGTTTGATCACAAACAAAGAAGGGGCCAGCCTAGATATGATCAGACACCCGGAGAACTGGTATCAGAATAATAATCTTCCTTTAAACATCAGTAAGATAGAGGAGATGATTGTGGACTGTCTGGAGAGTAAAGAGTTTCAAGTACTTTGGAGTTTACAGATGCCTCAGGGTCTTCAAGTTACCCTTCCAAGTGCTGCAGAATTTCTACAGCTGCAAAAGAAAGTTAATCCTAACTGGGAATATCACCAAGCAGGACAGAAGATCTTCCTATCGTGGGTGCGCTCAAATGAGACAACATTCGGACCAAGCATCCTGACCTGCATCCATCTATTATGAGGGGTGCTGGACCAAAGTCCAAAACATGAATGTAAGAAACATCCATCATCACACTAATAGACACACATTAAATTGACTTGCATAAACTTTTCTTAACTTTACTGTATATATTGCTCGTAATGTAAAGGGTTAATCCAAAAATCATTTCCCTCTTAGTTGTTTGTGTATAACTATGTATGTGACAAATAAACTTAATTTGAATACTATAAAATAAAACACATTTACAGTTGTAAAAAGACAGATTTTTTTACTGTTTAACCTAGCTTTTGATTTATACTACTTTAAAGTGGAAGATAATGAATGAATGAATTAACTTAATGTAATGTGGACTATTGACCTATTTTTGTTTGTCATTCCTGGACTACAATCTGTTATTTTAGGTCTAATATGGTTAAATGCCATTAAAAAAATGCCAACATATAAGACACTGGCTTTATTTATTTTACATCGAACACATTATGACTTTTGTGGGTTTGGCAAGATAAGATAAGATAGACCTAGATAAATCAAATTAATTTTACCTCTGACGAGTTTGGAGTCCCTGCAGTACGCATAACCACCCCATGAAGCAATGCAGCATCTTTAGCAATCACCTCCAACTTTTCGATTAACTCATCATTTTTAAAAACTTCCATGGGAATCTTAGGAGTATCCATTGAATGTATGCTATAATTAAATGAAGAAAAAGAAGGAAGGTGAGCAGAGGGAAAGATGGGAATTTGCACACTAAACTCCAGTGAGCAGTAGAAACTTACTAATACAGACAAGTTTGTTAAGCAAACAGCACAAGTTCAAAGACTGAAGAAATCAAAATGCTGGCAGTTTTAAGCATTTGCCTAGCAATGATTAAAATGAGCCAAGCTGCATGTCATGTAATATTAATATTTAAATAAGTTGTTGGAACAGTGACGGTTGTCATCATTAAATATGTGGTCTCTCCCTAAACTTATTTCACACTCATAATCTTAAAATAATATTTTATTATTTTTAAATTTTAGAAGAATTATAACCATGTTTCCCTTATGTAATACAAAAAATAAAATAAATAAATGAATTAAAATGGATGCAGTGCAGAGCACTTTTTTGGAAGGGTATTCTAATTTACATAATAAAGGTTTAGCTTCTTGTAGCATTAAATATTGAATGCAATGTTTTGCATTGTAGACCAACTGAATAAGCTAACATCACTAACAATTAAGATACTCAGAGATGTGATCCCACCATAACTTGTAAAATACAGGGTCTAGGTCAGTTTTATTTTGTTGAGCAATTCAAAACATTTCATATATTACCTACTACAAGCAGCTAAACCAATATAATATGAAAAACACACCCTTTCAAACAAATGCTATGCCCTATTTACTTTCTTTACTTCATCACGATTCAACACGACGCCCAGTCAAGCCTTTGTGAATTTATTTCAACAACTTTTTTTTATGTTTTTTAAACGACGTCGTTTGTGTTCATTTGATCTGCTATTTCAAACGGCGTCCACACAAGGTAAAAAAACTCCGATATTTACAAAAATATTTTATAAATTCACTCGTTTACTTAGTAGCAAATACAAGAAACTGAGCGGTTCGAGTGGAATATCTTCCACATACAAAACAAATCATAACTGGTTATATAGGCTAAATTAAAAAAAATAAACAAAAACTGTATTCGTTTTCTTACTGTTTGACTGCGCAAGTTTGTTTCCAGTGTAAGTGTTAAAGATAGCTGGTATCTATGATTTATTTGGTAATAGACACAATTATGCTGTTTTGAGCGCTATAGACTTTCAGCATTGGGCGATTGCAGTTGCTTAATGTTACTGAAGACTCTAGAAACGCGGAACAAAGATTGACGTTTTCAAAATAAAAGCTCTTCGTTCAAAACCAATTGAGGCCTCTTTAAAATAGTTTGCTTTTATTTTTTACTCGGACTAACAGAACAAACATCGTAACAGACAAAACATAGTCTTCACTGACAGGGGTTAGACAATGAAACTGAAACACCTGTCATTTTAGTGTGGGAGGTTTCATGGCTACATTGGACAAGCCTGG
>JAOUQT010076658.1:0-10139 GCA_025769995.1 Xyliphius kryptos
TAAAGATCAGAGTTCATAGAAGAGGCCTACGAAACCGTTACGATTTGAAGACTGTTTGAGTGGAAGAATGGGTCAAAATTACACCTGAGCAATGCATGCGTGAGCAATGCATGAACTAGCAATGCAACTAGTTTCTCCATACAGGAGGCGTCTTGAAGCGGTCATTGCCAACAAAGGCTTTTGTACAAAGTATTACATTAATTTCAGTATGCTTGTTCAATACTTTTTCCCTGTGCCATTTCACATAATTTAATTTCTGGACATCTATGGTTTGATTTATTTGTATGTATGGATTACTTGGGTCGTTACTGACATCTGAGTTTATGTCAATAGCACCTCTAGAAATATATTTACTAAGAAAAATGGTGATGTGTTCAATACTTATTTCACCCGCTGTATAAGCACCTCTGTGAATGAAAACATTTTGGCTAATTGCAAATCTGAAGCATTCATGTATGTGCTAACACAACTCAAATCAAATATCAGTGATTATATTAGAGAAGCAATAGCAGCTGAAAAGTGTGAAGTTGAAATCCTCACATTTTAAGTCAATCATTTTACAGTGAGAAAGATTACTTACGAATTTAAACAGTCAAGACAGTCATCTTTTAGATATGTGTCAAATATTCAGTAACTGAGTTTTAAAAAACGATTTGGGTGTTAAATTAGTAAAAAGACTAAAATAATGCATACCAATGAATTACATATTTAACAAATAACGTTTAATGAATAGTGTTGTCAATTAAAAGTGTATACAAATATTTACGTGTATATCTAATGTGTGCAATGGGCAAACAAGTGGCAAACTTAATGAAACACTGTTGTTTAAGTGTTCAGCTTTTGGCCAAATACTTAATTCCAAAGCATCTTTATTATCTCACAAACTGGACATTCCAGTGGAATGCTAGAAGAAATAAACGCCACATCTCAGGTCCTGCAGGCTTTATCTTAAATTAGGGAACAGAAAAAAATTTGGAATAGGTGTGGCCTGTTTAAAATTATTTGTAAACAAAAGACAACACATCTAAAAAAAAAATAAATAAATAAATAAAAAAAAAAAAATCACATCCCAAGTTTGCAAAGCTGCATTTACATTTAGACAAACAAAACTTCTTGAACAAGGTCTTTCATACATACAACACCAAAAGTAAACACAGCATTTCTGTGCAACACACGATACGATCTGTGAAGCACAGTAATTGAGTTGATTTGATCTGCACCTATATTGCAGCCACAGGGCACGGCTTGCACCTTGCAGTTAATGAGTCAACCACATACTCCTCTGTATGCTAAAACATTCTAGAGTCAAACGTAAAGCCATCCATTCAACTGCTTAACATTGGCTAAAATTCAGTAGTAAAAATAATCCCAAGTGCATCAATAAATTAACAACCGAATAGCTGAAAAGGCTAAGAATTATGGTTTTGCAGTAAATCCAAGACTACAGCTGAAGCCAAATTACATTTACATTTAGTCATTTAGCAGACGCTTTTATTCAAATCGACTTACAAATGAGAGAACAACACAAGTCAGTATTATTAGGAAGAACCAGCTAAACTGTAGTACCATCAACCCTGCAACCCTTTATATTTATTAAGTACAATTTAAAGGGCATGGGGGCTCAGTGGTTAGCACGTCCGCCTCTCAACGCTTGGAATTCCTGGTTTGGATTCCGATCTGGATGGAGTTTCCATGTTCTCCCCGTGTCCACATGGGGAACCTCTGGGTTCTCCAGTTTCCTACCACAGTCCAAAAACATGAATTCAAGCAAAATTGAATGTTCTAAACTTCCCCATATAGTCTGTGAGTGTGTGCCCACCGATAGATTTGCACCCTGTTCTGGGAGTATATGCTCAGCGCCCGAGACGTTCTCCCTTAGATGGGCATGGGGAACCGCATTGTGACCCTAGGATTAAGTGGAAGATGATACCTGTTCTGTGATGGTCCTGACCAATGGATAAAATAGAACCATTCATTATCTTCTACTCATTCCTTTGCTGGGTTCGATACACCCGGGACAGGGCGCCAGTTTGTCGCTGGGCAAACTCACTCACACAGCCACACACACTGTATAGGGGAAATTTTTTACATTCAATGTACCTTAAATCCATGTTTTTGGACTGGGAGAAAACCGGAGAAGCCTTGCAGACACAAGAAGTACATGGAAACTCTATTGGGATTAGAACCAGCAATCCCCAGTGCTGAGAGGCGAATGTGCTAACCGCCAAACCAAATGAGACAAAAAATTAAAAAAAGAAAGGCAAGAAGGCATTGTGTCCAAACTTTAGAGTGGTACTGTACATATTAGTTATTTGTTTCCTGGTGTAGTTTTGCATGCTAATCTAATAGATTTGATTAAGGGGTTAGTTATCTTCAGTGTGTTTGGCTCTATCTGCTGGACACTTAGTGCAGTTCCAATCTGCCAAAAATTAACCTACCAGTCACAGTTGCATATGATTTTTTTTTTACTGTGGAAGTATAAAAGTGCATGCACCTACATGTTTTAAAAGTAAAAAAATCTTGGTTTGAATCCTGATCTGGGTGGAGTTTCCATGTTCCCCCCGTGTCCGGGTGGGATTCCACTGGGTTCTCCAAATTCCTCCCACAGTCCGAAAGGTAAATTGAATGCTCCAAATTGCCCTTTGTAGTGTGTGTGTGAGAGTGAGAGAGAGTGTGTATATGTGTGAGCCACAACGATAGATTGGCTCCCTGTCAATCTGCCCAGCGCTCGCGATGTGTTCCCCTGGATGGGCCTGGGGAACCCCACCGCGACCCTAATAGATAATGAGATTAGATGAATATTACAGTCATTTCAACAGTGTACCTATTCATTTAAATTGAAGATGAACAAGCACATCACATAAAAACATGCAGTAAACTTTTAGTTTAATATAGTTTTTTTCAAAAGAATCTATTCCCTCTCCCGCCTCCCCAGTTTAACATCCGATAGGGTTATGATTTAAACTTCATTAGCAGCACTAGCGATAAGAAGATAAAAAATACACATACATAAATAAAGTGATAAAATCAGCCGATGAATGAATGTAGTTAAAAAAGTAACAAACACCCAACAACATACCCAACATAACCACATACTGAGAACATTTTAAAATATCATTTCAAATGTCTGAATCATTAATTACTAATATTGCAGTAAGCAACACTGATAGAAGGCAGATATTGACTTCCTTTGGAATCTATTTTTTTGTAAATGATGATAGTTTTTAATTTCCCTGTGGACTGCCTTTGAGTGAGCCTGCAAACTATTTAATCATGATGATCCCAGTGGTGTCTCTTCATACATGCTTGCTTTTACAATAAAGCTATTCATAATGTTATAGTGAGGGATCACTGATCTGTACTTCCTTAGAGAGTCACTGCACTGTTATGGGTGATGGATATGCAATACAGACTCCCCACCAGACACCGAACCAGCTACAGATGGGAAGATCCACATTAATATTTGACTTGGTACCCTTTGGTCTCTCTGTCCATCAGTTTGATGCTTGTAAAATTAAATCTGCTCGGTAGACTAGTTGTAAGATTTTGTGTCACAGGAGAATCTGTTTCTTTGTATGTATTAATATACCCTGCTCAAAAAATAGCAGGAACACTTAAACCACACAATGTAACTCCAAGTCAACCTGTCCGGTTAGGAAGCAACTCTGATTGTGAATCAGTTTCACTTGCTGTTGTGCAAATGGAAGAGACAACAGACCCCGCCATAAAGAGTGCTTCTGCAGGTGGTGACTCACCTTTTCTCTGTTCTCATCCCTCTCTGGCTGATGTTTTGGTCATTTTTGCATTTTGTCAGTTCTCTTACCATAGAAGTAGCATGAGGCGGTGTCTACAACCCACTGAAGTTGGATCAGCCTGTCACTTTGATTTTGAGTATGATTACAAATCCAGACCTCAATGAGATAATCATTTTGATTAACATTTTGATTATTTTTATGTTAGTTTGTTCTCAAAGCATTCCACTATCTGCTAAATAAAAATTTTTAACTGAAGTATTTTATTCATTGAGATCTGAGATGTGTTATTTTAGTGTTCCCTTTATTTTTTGAGCAGCGTATTAAAATATAAATTGCTCCCATGGTTTAAATCTAAAATGTTGTGTTACACAAAATACAGATTGAATTAAACAGGAAGGTGTGATGGAGGAAATTCATTTGAAAAAATAAAATGTGTATAAGAGTTGTATATAGGCTTACAATAAACAGATAAATCTTCCTGTCTTCCCCTCATGAAAAAACCATAATTCTTGAATTTTAGGGTTATTTTTTAAAGATTCCTCGCACACAAAACTGTGAATTAAAGATGGGAATGTAGTGTTTAGTTCTGGGAGAAACTTCCGAGATGTTAGTGGACAGGTGGACAAGACAACTTGATCTCATTTGCAATGGGCCACATTAACAAGCTGACACAATGACAGACAGGAGGCAAAATCTGACAAGCTGACTCACAGTTTGATGCTTCTGTTGACAGTTTATTCTTCAAAACAAATGTCATGTGCAGTCAGTTTGAAACAAACCTTCAAGGATATAATTTTCTAAAAAAGGCTAATTTGCATATCAAATCATTTAGGAAAAAAAGATCAACAAGTCATACCATAATACAGTTTAAAAGATGATTTATTCTGAGAAGCAGCAGTCAGAGAAAAATAACACTTTAAATTTCTAATGATTTAATGTCAATACTATACATTATGTGACCACTAACAGTCTGAAATGAAATTAACTTTCAGAGATGCGAACCAGCAGAACGAAGTGGGAATCTGTCCATAGCTACCACAGCTTTAACTTTCTTATAGTGTCATTTATTGTAATATACCATTTTAAGGATGAGAGATGCTAGTTTAAAAGTTCATATTTATAATGTTGTAACTCTAGGGTTCTGTTTTGCAGCCTATGGGAATTGTACACTTGGTGAATCATTTGTGGGTTTAATACATGGCCATAGACTACCCTTTAAAAGTTAAAGAACTGTTGATTTAATAAAATAAGGAGTTATTAAATGCAGAACTGAAGCAGTCGGCAAAACAGTAAGCACAAATAATATATATAAACAACATAGAAAGGAAGCGAAAAAGGGCTAAAAAAGGGCTATAAATAGTATAAATAGGGAAAGAGTGGGGTGGAACCAATAAACATGAATGATGGCCAGGTGCTGAACTTTGGTGAATTGTGCATCATATGGAAAAGTGCATCATATGGAAACTCAGAGCATGAAGCAGGTGACAGTAAAACATGCAATTGTTTTGAAAGGCAATTGTTTTGGAATGTGTGATGGATTTAGAGTTTAGATATGTAAAATGAATGCATTATTATAGAGTTAATGTTTGTGGCAATTTACATTCTGTAATAAATATTTGGAATGAATATAGTGTGAGTTGTGACTACGGTGTCCACGCAGTTGCTTTCTTACGTGCATTTATCAGTGTTTTTTCCAATGACACGTTAAGGAATGATGGAGGCAAGTTTCAGCTTTGTAGGTACTCTCAAAGACCCCAATCTATCCAGGGTGTTGCATTTGATGGCGATAGCAAACAAACAATTGACGGTAGGAAGAACATGGTCGGTAATGACAGTGTCATGTTTGAGTCTTGTAGTTTCTTCCAAAATAAAGAACTTAAAGTTATCAAAGGATTATTTTCTGTAATGAAAACCAAATTTCACCTTAATATGACATAAAATTCAACTGCCCAAATAAAACAAAAGAGGGGTGTTCTATGTCTGAGGTCTTAATTCTTTTACTCTCTCACTCATGCAGTTCCACCTCCTTTTGAAGAACTTATTTTGTAAAACTGTCACTTTTTACTTTCTCATGCCATAAAATGGTTCTAATAGCTTGCTTGGTCATTGCATTGGACATTGATGTTATAAAGCTTGATGTGCTCTGCAGACCTATTTTTTAAATTAAAATAACGACAAAACTAACTTCAATAAATATGTTTTAAAATGACTTAATGTGCCTATATGCACATAAATGAAACCTGGACAACAATACTATAAGGGACTTCAGTCAAACTACTGTGCTATCCCAATGCCATGTTGCCATAGAAACAACATTTACTGTCCAAAGAATAGATTTCTTCTGATGACATAAAAAAGCATATAGGTGGGTGGAGATGCAATAATTCTTGTTAGTGAGTGAGTTTCTTCAATAGGCGTATTTCACCAAAGGTTACTTTTTTTTTTTCATTTTTCCTCTTGATGTCTTCCAACACAGAATATTTGCTAAAATTAATGGTTATTTATCTTTAGAATTTTGAAGCCTGTTACTTTAAAATCTGAGTTTAATGAAAAAAAATGTATATAATAATTTGCAACTCGTTTAAGACATAACAACCATCCAAAAAATGGACACAGCCTTAAACAACATTAGGAGTGTTTGTTACTAATTCCAAATGAGAAAAAAACCTGGGTCTCTGTAAACTAGCCTGGAGCTGAGGGAGATGAGGAAAGAAGAACCAGCTGTGAGATATAAATAAGCAAGCCATGTAAATAAATCTCAAAACAACTGACATGATTCAATGTGTGAATTTAAAACACAAGGTATATCCTACTTATCAAGTTTCATTTTTTGTTCTAGCACTATACGGATATATATTGCATAAATTACATTGCATGCATTTTAAACATTACAAGACCAATTCTCTAAATTCCAAATATCACTTGTTTTTTTTTTAAATAACTGAAGGTAACTCCATGTTGCTCACGGTACTTTTTAAGCAATGTGGTGTATATGTGAAGGACCATGCCCGTAGTTTAGTGGGATTAGTGATGTGTGATGCCCTTCACTCACAAAGCTGTGTGACTCTGCATTAAGTGTGGTGCAACTGGTGAATCTGTTAGCTTCTGCCTCTTCAACCCTAATCAACTGAAGAGGCAAAAACCATAAAAACAAAGACAGAAACAATAAGTAACAGGGAGGAGAAGAGAAAGTCATTCTGTTCATAGCAGGGAGAGGAAATTAAAAAACACTTAGAAGGCTAAACAAGATCAGATACAAATGATCCAAATGAATTAGAATGAGAAAGGACATCTAATTGAGACTTTAATCTTAAAAAATGCTGGTTTTCTGGACTGTAATCTCTGAAATGCTATGAATATTTAAACGATGAGTGATGCGGTACATGGATTGTTGTTTCCAGGATTTCGATTGGTTCGATGGAAAATACTGCTGAAACAGAAATGCAGCTTTTATATCTATCCATCCAGTATCTTCAGCTGAATCCTCTACTACTGTCATGTGGGGGAAGGGGGGGGGGTTTCCCATGCTCATCCTGGGGAGAATGTCTCGGGTGCTGGGCAGATACACCCAGGACAGGATGCATCGCTGGGAACACACTCACTCTTACAGCCACACACACAAACACACACTATACAGGGCAATTTAGAGCAGTCAATTTACCTTTAATTCATGTTTTTGGACTGTGGAAGGAAACCAGAGAGACCCGGAGGAAACCTACGTAGAAATGGGGAGAACATGGAAACCCAATCCCCAGTGCTGAGAGGCGAACGTGCTAACCACTAAGCCACTGTGAAGTCCAGCTTTTATATTATTTAAAATAAAACATGTTTTTATGAAAAATAAAAAGACTACATTGGTTTACATAACATACAATCAAATGCATATAACAAATAAGCAACAAATAAATCAATTCTAAACTGACTCTTTAATCCATTTAGTAATTTCACTGTCACAGTGTTGTGAAAAAATGTTGAATTATTATAGTAGAATTAGTGAACTTATTGAGCAAATCTTGTAACGTATATACAAAAGGTATTGAAGGACAGTCGGCACATCAAAGACAAACAACAGCTGCAGATTATAGCACAAGGTTATCTGAATAAAGATATATATATATATTTTTATGTTTTTCATCAACCATAGACAAACTTGTAGTGTTAGAGATGGAGTCAGAAGATGAAATAAGCCTAAGCCCAATTTAGAGTATTTGACCCAATGTCTGAGAAATCGAGGCAGAGCTCTCAGCAGACGCTTTTTGTTTAAATTGACTTACAAGAATCCCAACATGAATATTGGGGTCAGAACAGGGTTGATACAGCACCCTGGAGCAATGAGGGTTAAGGGTCTTGCTCAAGGATCCACGTTAATAACGTCAGTGGACCTGGGATTTGAACCCACAATCTTTTAGATTGATAGCCCAACACCCTAACGATTGCTACAACGCCCTAACTTACATTAAACTTAATTGATTGAACTGATTTTTGAACATAACAATAGCAAAGTCCTTAGACGCAGACAGAGTGGCGCAGTGTGCGCATATACAGATCTTTACTCTCCATATTAGCAGTTAAAACACGCAACCTGACAGCTAATCTTTCTGTACTTCTGCAGGATCAGCTTTGTTTTGCATATTTAACCACTTCTGATGAACATTGAACCCTGATGGCTGCTCAAGGAGAATGGATCTCCCACTGAGCCTTGGCCCTTAAAAAAAGCTTTTCTATTTTTTGCCACCATCACCTTCGCTTAATCTTTAGGGGTTCAGCTGTAGAAAGCTCTAAAGCTGTTTTGACACAATGCACATCATAAAAAAAGATGAATTAAACTTAAATATATACGCACCAATTTTGCAGCAATGTTAAGGGCTCTGCTTCTTGAATAAGTCTTTTAGCATTTACAACACAGTTAAAGCAATGCACTTGAAACACAAGCTTTGAATGCTGGTAAAGATATTATTACAATAATATTAAAAACATAACAAAACAATCTGCAGAACCTTTCCAATTGATAAATAATTTTAAATAAAAAATCACTCACATTTGACCTGGCAACACTATGTTTATTAAAAAATCAAACATGATTTGAACTAAAAGCAAACCAATAGGTCCGAACACAATGCTGCTTAGATTAACTAAGGACAGCAGTGATTGTAAGTTGAACAGCTTTTGCGACAGGCACATGCAACAAGTCAATCAGACAGGACATCATGAGAAGTGCACCAAGGCTCAAAAGCAGCAGCAGTGAAGAACCCCCCCCCCCCTCCCTTCCCACACACGTATACAGAGGGAACAATCAAAAAGATGCACAGGAAAGAAACCCTATAAATTGAATGCACAGACATGAAACTGTTGTGTGGGTGAGTGGCTAAGGATTGTCAGACTGCAAACTAATGTTCATTAACATACAAGGGACAAGTTAGAGGAAGAAATGTGAGATGGTGAAGGCATGGGGTCAGACAAAGCCACAATTCATAAAATATTAAGCAGTAAAATCATTTATGATGTAATTCATGAATAATGCACTTGTACAGGGGTAACTCCCTTCTGGATAAAATAAAACACAATAAATGAATAAGTCTCAAATCACTCAGTAATTAAAAGAAGTTCTAAGGCCCACATTTTTCCTGCCTGAGCTCTTTTTTCCAGTGGACAGGTCATCGTGATCTACCTGGATTTATCCTTTTTTTAAAGTTTAAATGTTTAAACCTACTTAAACACATTATAATAATATTATTATTAATACAAAGCAATCCACTGAAAAAACACTATTATTCTAATTATTTGCACTGAATGCTCTCAGTCAGTTGGGAGGAGTCTGACAGTAGCTGCTGAAACCAGTTCTCAAAAAGGCTTTCAAATGATCATCATTGAGGGAGGACCGATATCTGGACTTCATTATTTTCATGTGGGGGAAAAGGCTGATTCCCAAAAGTAGGTTGATCAAAAAAATGCTGTCAAATATGTGGCACATTTTCTTTTGTTTGTAGGAAAATGTGTCATAAACAGGTGGAAGTGTCTACTACACATGGCATGGGGAGTGTTCCACAGTGATCTACCAACGTGCACTGGGCATGCCTGTTCTTAGGTATCCAGGGATAATTATACAAAAAAATAAAAGTATTTCAAAACTTAGAACAAATTATTTTGGAACGAGTTTAAATAAAATAAATTACTTCCAGACTAATGACAAAGATGCATTTGCAAAGTTTGATAGTGACATAGGGGGAGTATTCAATAGGGGGTGGATCTATATAATTTGGAATTTTTTCATTTTGTTTAACTGATAATTGTGTTTGTGTAATAGAAAATGAGAAACTATTGTTGATATGCAGGACTGTGTGTGTGTGTGTGTGTGTGTGTGTGTGTGTGTGTGTGTGTGTGTGT